>JAKUCM010002170.1:0-92573 GCA_023374145.1 Lepidium sativum
CTAAAGATTCAAGACATTATTTACCAAGGTAAAAGTTGTATGAGAAGTTTAGGATTTAGATTTTCTGTGTTAGTTTAGTGGAGTTTAGTGGAGACTAGTGTAAGTTTATAGTTAATAGAGTTTGGTAAATGTAGTTTATGGTTTGATGGAGTTTGATCGAATTAGTTTATAGAGTGGTAGAGTTTGGACGATTTTATTTTTTTATTGTTTTGTTGTTTCTTGTATGTTGCTCATAACATCAAAAACGTCTATTGGGTAGCACTAGAGATCGATTTACTTAAGCAGTGAATTAAAATCTATGATTCAGCCATCTCAGATGTGGCCTATGGTGATATGATTGAGTTAATCATGTAATGTTGGTAGGCTATAGATGGTTCGGTTGAAGTTGATTGGTAGAATCTGATAGAGTATTATGCATAGTCTGGTTAATTTAATAGAAAATGGTAGATCTTGGTAGACAAGAAAATGGTAGATCTTTCTTCTAAATGTTGATTATGTTTATTCATACAAGCAGGTCATACGCGAGGATGCTTCCATATGTGGTTAAGAGGCTTGCACCAAAGGAGATGCAGAAACATATTAGTGTGAAGGCTTACATTATCTGTAGGTGAAGTCAACCCCATTGAACATCCAATCTAGTGATAGTGGCATGTATACGTTGAAGTTTACTGAAGGTTTAACCATGGGATGCGGATTTAAGGGATTAGAATATAAATTTTTCCCTTTTATTCGCATGAAATTTGGCATTTACGTCATGGATGAGCTTCCACTATAAGACAATTTCATTAAAATGGTCATAATCCTCGTGGGGGATAAAGTTGATAAGAAAGAATTGATTACAACGTCACATGGGTTGCTTTTGGATTGGTAGAGTTAGTTAAATTATTCGCTAGTATGGTAGAGTTCGTATATGCAATTAGCAAAACTCTTATTTTTTGTTAACAAATAATCACAAAGGACCAATATTATTATGACCTAAATGATGATCCTATGAGAGTATTAGTATTATTTTGTAATGAGTGAAATGAGTCAACAAAACAAAAGTTTGCTTCCTTCATTACAAGAATAGATTTACTTGTTCAACGATTAGGCAAATACGGTTGAGCTATTGTAGAGTTTAGTATAGTTGAGCTAACACATAACATGGAAGAGTTTGGTAGATTTGGACGTAGCGTTTGGTTGAGCTTACACATAACATGGTAGATTTTGATAGACTTATAGTAGAGTTTGATATAGTTAACATATAACATGGTAGATGTTGGTAGATTTATAGTCTAGTTAGGTAAAGCTAGGATAGAGCATGTTGGAAAACAAACTTTACAAGTTCAAGATTGGATGTCTACTCTACATGTTCGGGCATTATGTCCCACACCATAATTATCCAAAATCTACTAAACTCTGTCATAAAGCATTTGTAACTCCAGTAAACTCTACGAAGCCATACCTTTAGAAGTTTTTCGATTGGTGTAGTAAAAATGGTCGTTGTTGCCCCTGCGTTTGTCCTGCTCTTCGCGAATCACCTTGTTAACATTTCCCTAATGGCATCTACAAGCTGCACAATATGGGAAGTGCTTGCTTCAGCTGACGTATGATTGATTTGTGTGCTTCAATGGTGTTTGGCTGCAATAAGTGAGAGAGGAAGAAGGTAGGTGATCTAATAATTGTGGGCTAAAATTGTCATTCTAAAAACTAGGTTAGATGAACTAACTTTGCCTAACTCTATCAAACTATCAAAAAATTTTTGTAAAACATCTGCCACACTGTAACTTTCCCAAAATCTGCTACACAATGTACGAACTCTAAATTCTATTACACTTTCGTTACTAGCTCTGCTAAGTTGTGAGAGATAACTATGCCAAAATCTCTCACACAGTGTAGGAACTCTATCAAACTCTATCACAATATTGTTACTAGCTCTGCCAAGCTGTGAAAGATAACTCTACCAAAATGTACTACACAATGTACAAACTCTATAAACTTTATCACACTATCGTTACTAGCTCTCTCAAGCTATGAGAAATAACTCAACAAATCAATAACACTAAAATCTCTTGTAAAGTCATTTAAATTCATTTATTTGAATAACTCATGACTTTGAATGATTTTAAAAATTCTTCTATCGAAAAACATATTTTTTTTAATGATTGTATACAAGATCTTAAATCATCATAACTAATAACACAAAATTTTAATAAACTTTCCAAAAGTCAAAATTAAATAACATGAAACTTTAAAAGATTTATAACTATTTATAAAGATTAGAAGATAAATTTTGAGTATTATCCATTTCGTTGTACCTTTTCACAAAAATATCCATTTAATTTTATTTTTGCAAAAAAATGCCCCTCGTTAGTGAAAAATATGAACTCAAAACCTTTTTTTTATGGAATAAAAAATTTCACAAATTTTTTTATTGTCTCAAAATTTTGTTTTATAAGAAATCTTATAAAACTTTATAAGTGATATATTTATAATTATCTTATAAAACTTTATAACTAAGATATTTATAAATTATCTTATAAAAATTATAAAAAACCATCTTTTAAATCATACTTTTGTGTTTTACTTTTGTTTTATAATGTTGTATAAGTGTTTTACATATTTTATATATTTTGTTTATAAAACCATTTAAAACTTTATGAAACAAAAAAAAATAAAAGTTATCTTACAAAAAACTATAAAAATTAATTTATAAGTTATTTTATTAAACTTTATAAATATATAATTTAAGCATCGTGAATCTATTAGAGATAATATTTAGATTGATTTACTACTTTTGATCATTTTCATGAGTTATTCAGATTTATACCATCTCATTAAAACTAATAAATAAACTACTTACTAGAATTTATAATTTATCTTATTAAATCTTATAAATAAATTATAGTCACTTTCATAGTTTTGGATATTAAGTGGGTTTGGTTAAGGTACAAATTTTAGTTTGATTTATTAATTTTAATCATTTACTTGGATTTAAACATTTAGTTAAGTTTTAGCTTTTTCATTCAAGAATTCAAATTAGTTGGACTGCCACAAAATAACCTTTCTTTTTCCTATGATATTCGCCGCCTATATTGTTATAATCATTTATTTGGGTTTAGACATCCAATAAGCAAACAACATTGCCTTATCGCTTTGTCATTAGTTTTCTCAACTTGTATCTACCCAAAGTTATTTTTCTTATTGTATATTTTCCTTCGTTAGAGACTATATTTCGGGGTTCTCCGCCGAGTTGTGTAATATATCTTGAATTGGTTTTTTGGTTTTAATAATAAACAAGACGATAATTTTCTTAGGATATATTATTTAAGTTGATTTTACTTATTTTGATTATTCCATTTCGTTTAGACATCCAAATAAAGTTTTTTCAATAAGTAACCATTGGATCAATAACGACTTGCCGTAGTCCAAATTCTCTAATTAGAGCTGGGTGCCTAGATAAATCAGAAGCAAACCAAGTAGGCCACATGTTTCTTTGTCATCTAATTAGGGTTTAGATTTTTTATATTCAAAAGTTAATATATTCATTATATTGAATTTATGTATTAACTGAGTTCTTACAGTATATTTTTAACTTTATTTACTAAATTTTGACCACACTTTTTGTTCATGCATCCAATTAAGGTTTTATAAAATAGCTTATAATTTTTTTTTTATAAAATTTTGTCAAATAACATAAATATACTACTTATAAGTTCTTATATGATCTCTTCTTTAAATCCAATTCTGAGATGAAATTTTTTTTTGGCAAAAATAAAAATATAGTTAAAAAATAATACAAATAAAACATTTTCTAACTATAAATAATATAAATAATAACATTTTTTAGTGGCAGACGGTAAGTCCACTTAAGGCAACACATTTGCATAATCGGGGATCGAATGCTCTTGCATATATTATGTAGGAATTTGGCTATTGGGCCGGACAGTTGTGGCCCAATATAATCTGCTGTTGACAAAAAAAATACGGTTATAAAAAAATGGTTGGAATCGTTATAACTTATAATCTAATTTTTGGGGGGAAATTGAAAATAAATGGATGGTGGATTCATGCTCTCCACGACCAGCAGCATCACCATTCACCACCACCTAAGAAATGCGTGATTTAAGCTCCATTTACAAAAACAGATTTCCAAAAATAAAATAAAACAAACCCTAATTTTCCACCACAAAACCGTTGGAGGTTAGTTTTCTTGATATACATGCCTCTTCTCTTTGGTTCCAAGTTTTTATTCATCTCCTTTGGTTGATCTCAAGGTATATCTTCTTCTTCTTAATATTAGAGTATGACCCTGAATTGATATTCTTCTATAGCGTCTCAGGTCGTTTATATTTGGTTCCTGAATAATGGCAACGACAACAAGTACAACTAAAGCCAAACCAAACAACCAAAGTCTCACCAGATCAAGGTCTCTTGGTAGAAAGCCAAAGCCGGAGCCTGAAGCGAACGCAGATGGTTCTGAACGGAAAACAAATGAGAAGCCTTTGCCCAATTATCTGAAACCCACAATTAGCTCAAGACATGACCCGGTCAAGTTCTTAAGGAAGAACAATGCTCTTGATGACAATCAGAAGCTTCTTCGTAGACGATCCTTTGATCGTCCTCCTTCGTCTTTGACTTCTCAATCAACTTCATCATCTCATAAATCTCGTCATGCCTCTCCTGCACACCCACGGGACAAACCCACGGTTCCAAGAGATAAGCCTGTCACGGGTCTGCGTTCTAGTTCTTTCCATGGATGTAGCAGAGGTGGTCTCAAAGGAAGCAATAGTGTGAAATCATATCATGTGGTTTCAAGAGGATCTTCGGATGTGAAGAAGAGCGGTCTGAGCAGTAGTAGTTCTTCTAAGAACAAAAACGAAGGTTCTGAGAATTCTCCAAAGAAATCTTCGGGTAAACAGATCATTTCGAAATCTTCTCATTCTCCTCTTGCGCCTGCTCACAAGGATGAAGATAACGTCAAAGTTGACACCGATGTAGAAGTTTCTAACCACACAGAAGAACCGAAAGAAGAAGATAAATTTCAGGCTGAACAAGCCGATAAATCCGGTGAAGAGAAGGAGATCGGTCCAGTCGATGTCTCCACAGAAGAAGAAAAACGAGAACTGATCAATGAGGATAAAAGCAAAGAGCAAATAGAGGATCTAAAAGAACCAGACAACACCCAAGAGAACAACAACAAGGAAGATGAAGAAGAAACTAATAAGAAAGCTGACCATGAGAAGAATAGCGAGAAAATCGCTACTACTACACATATGAAAGAAGAAGTGAATGTAGAAGAAAGTAAGGACGAGTCACTAGAAGAAGAAAAACAAGAGGATGAGAGCGAAAGCAGCAAAGTGAATGAAGGAACAACAGAAACAAAGGCTCAAGCAGAAGAGTTATCAGTGGAAAGAACAAAGAAGGAAGTAGTGCAAGGGAAGAAGGAATCTCCATCAGCCTACAACGATGTAATAGCAAGCAAGATGCAGGGGAACTCAAAGAAGAACAAGGTCTTGGCTCTTGCTGGAGCTTTTCAAACCGTCATTGACTACGAAACTGCTGCATCTAAGTGATATACATCTGCATTATCTCATGCAGACACAACAACCGTGTCTTATTAGCTTTTCTATGTCAATGCTTTTATTGTTTCTTGTCAATTTTCTTTCTTGTTTCTGTCGTAGCATCAGATGTTGGACAAATGAACTATATGGTTTAATGCTATATGTGAACTTGTCATCTGTTTTTTCTTTCCATTACTCAAAGAGATTTCTATATGCGAAGACGTGACAAGAATTTATAACAGTTTACTAGAATATAACTTATATATAGAGGAAATATTACTTTACATCCACTACAGCAGCTTTTGTTCTGGTTCATATAAGCCGATACAATTGTTCTCTTGTAAAAACTCCAACTGGTTTTGAGCTATAACCGCTCCCACAATGAACCACTACAACTATCTTAAGTTTCTTTTCGAAAACCAGATCTACCACACGACCAATTGGTGTTGTTGTACTCACATATGTGGGCTGGCTCCTCATCATCGACATCAATGATGCATCAAGCTACAAAATTAGTGAAATGCAAATAATGAATCAGTTCATTTTTTTTATGTCAACAAGATCTGATTTACTTTTAACTTACATTGTTGCAATCCTCCCGATGCAAAAGTCCTATGCAGTATCCTCGATCGTCTACAATTGGTACAACTTGCTCTTTGAGAAACCGCATGACTACATTCTTGAGCTGCAAGGTTCCTAGCAGTGGCCTTGTGGCTTCAAATTGTGTCATAATGCTTTCTATTGGTTCACTTGGTATCACCTGAGTCAATAGATTGTTGTTAACTACCCAAATCACATCTCAGTTTTAGAAGCAAACAGCCAGACCTCACATTCTGAGATCATTTGCATGGATAGAGAGTATTTGGGAAATAGCTAATCTATACCTTACTGAGTAGATGTGGACGCAATATAGACTTGGAAAACCCCAACAATGCTTCTAGGCGGACAGCAGCCTGCAGTTGAACAAAAAATATTTCAGTGAAGTTATATCCACCCAACTAACCGCTTAGTGAATATGTGTTTACCAAAATATATATCTAGTGACTGCAAATAACTTCACACATCATATTATGCCTCCACTACTCGTCCAAGGTATTGCCTTCCACCTTCTAACGATGCCTCAAAGAATACATAGGGCCTCATCGAGCTGAAGAATAATCCAGACAATTAGTTAGAGGACCCAGACTCATTACAGAATTAGCAGATATCATAAAGACACCACATATAAGATTAATAAGCAAAGACTTTTCCATTCACCAGATGGCCCATATCCAGAGAGTCTATCTAATTCTTAAATACCTGGCCAGCGTTGAGAGCTGCTTCCATTAGGAGATTATCAGCTTCTTGTTGAGCCGCCTTGGAGATTGTTCCTGAAGAATCTGGCCATAAACGAAGATAAAGATTTCTGACCATTCCATAATCCTCCTGGACAGCAAAAGCACGCATCATAGACAGGTACAGGTGCCTTTGGTCGCAATACTTCATTGGCTCCACTTCTCTTTAATATCTCACCAAATACACAAAGGACCCCTGCGAACACATTAAATAAAGAACCTAAGAATTATTCCTGCCCATCTATAGACCAGATACTGAAAACATCAATAGTGAACTACTGCTGTGACATACCGCTTGTTGAACCACACTTTAGCATAGCATCAACTACTGCTGTAAATGCAGTTCAGTCAATGAACATGTTATCACACAATTTCATTTCTAAAAATATTCCCTGCAGTGATGAAAGATCCTTCTCATCTCCAAACCCCTAAGAAGTAAAACAATATCATAAGAGGCAGGAATTGATAAACTGTATAGCAGAAACCACCAAAATAATACTAGGCCATCCTCCTGGCATAAATATTATATATGTAAAGAGATTTTGGTTCACCTTCACCAAGGTGGTGTATGTTGCAACATTTGGATGAAGAAAATCATCGTAATATTCCTCTGATTTCTCCTATTTTATTCAATTAAAAACAAAACATCATAATTAACATGAGCCAAGTTCTACCCCAGTACTACGAGTAACACGTAGAGTATAAAACTGGCCTTTTAAATACACATGTGTGACCTTCATTGCCTTTAAATACTTCATAGCCACATCCAGATTGCCACACTTGATGCAGGCATGGATCAAAGTATTGTAGGTCAACCTATCAGGCTCCAATCCAACGCGTAGCATTTCATCCAGCAAACTTATTGCAGCTTGTGGAGATTCTGAGTTGATATACCCCTGACGTAGAAAAGAAAAAGATTATACTTCCTAGTGAGTACGGGGAAATGACTAAGACATGTACCATAATGATGCTTCTCTAAGTCTAATTGCAACTATGTGTAAATAATAACCTTCATCAACAAGTTATAGATGAGAACCGACGGTCCCCCATGCTCTAGGAGCAAAGATCCATATCGTGCAAGCAAACCATTGGCACGACGTAAATCTCCTGCACTAGAGCAATATCAAATACAATCGCATCAACGTCCGTATCACATAATCAAAACTAGGTCTTGCTGAACATGAGAAGGCCATACAACTTAAGAATCTTACCGGCGTTAATTAGAGCGTCAAGCAAACCATAGATAAGAGATGATGATAATTTCGGATTCCCAGCAGCAGTTCCTTGCTCTATAGACTCCAGCATTTGGAACGCTTCGTCAACCCTCCGACCTTTCCCAATCCCTTAACCAGCACAAACAATTCGAAATCAAATTCAGAAAGATGTTCTTCCGTTGATAGACAAAAGAACCACCATCACCTTCACGATAGTGGCATAAGTAATAGAGTCGACTCCAATTCCACCAGGTTCCGTCATCTCATGAAACATCCGGAGAGCCTAATCAATATTTCCATAGTGAACACAAGCTTCGATAACGGAGTTCATCACGATTGTGTTCAGCCTCCCATACCGTTTCTTAGCTGCTTCCACTTCCCCCACGATCTCACCAAGCTGACGACGGCGCGTGAGTAGCACAATGCGAGAGGTAAGAGGCTTGAGGTCCATACGCCTGGAGTACGGAGTAGCTCTGCGAGGATAACACCGTCGTGTCGGAACAAAGGAGGACGAAGCAATGAGGGGGAGAGGAGTGACAGAAGTAGAAATAGCTAAAATCCGATACATCTTCAAAGAGACCGGAGGCTAACCATCCGCCATTGATGGGGCTTGAGCTTCACCTTGAGCTAAGCGAAATAAATAACGTCAGGGAATCAGAATCGAATCAATATTCAGTCGGATGCTGACATTGGCGGGTCCAACAATATATTGGGCTTTGAAATTTCAGAGTTTAAGCCCAATACATATTCCACGTTGACGGGAGATTTGTCTTCTAATTTGACTTTTCGTTAATCCAAAATTGCTTCTAGATTAAGCTATATTTCTCCAGAAGTCTGAAATATCGAATCTGTAACGGTATCCACATCAAAGAATCCTATCGGGGATTTTTAATAATTTTTGTTTTTTTTCTAAGAACCTCTTTTCTAAAAATCAGGGTCCACGTTTTAATTTTTTTTTTTTTTTTCTAAGAACCTCTTTTCTAAGAACTTTTGATGGGGTGGTCTGTAACCCGGAAACAAAAATCCTAATCCATAATCTCATTCTTTATAAATATCATCCAAAACTGCAACCTTTTTCAACGCGTAAACAAAAAGAAATCCATTTTTTAAGAAGAGAACGAAAGATCAAGAAGAAAGGATGTGTTTGGTGTTTGTGTGCGATCAGGACGAGAGGGTGACCGGAAGGTACGCAGCTCCTGGGGCTTGTCCGTACTGCGGCGGAGCGGTTCAAGTGGTTGACGTACAAAGCCAGTGGAATTTCTGCTTCGTTCCTCTCTACAACAAATCCAAACGTCGCCATCTCTGTTCCACTTGCGGTAAACGCCTCGTCGTCCATGGCTGAAACTATAACTCACCTCTGAGTGTTCATCTCTATATGTAAATATGTCCAAATTTCTGACTTGCTTTGTTTGTAAGAAAAATGAATAGAATACATTTTTATCTTTTATGATTTCTCGGTATAGTTGTGTGAATCAATCAAGAGTACACAAAATGAAATCAAATGCGACGAAGAATGATCATTTGCAAAGCTTAAGCTTCTTAAAGAAAGAAGAGACTTGAGATTTAGGGTAAGGTTTAGTGGCGAGACAAGTCGGGATATTCTCCGGTTGTTCAGTCCATAGCTTATGAGAGATTTCTCCTAGTTTCAACATCTCCGACAAATTCTTCATCTGTGTTTCCCCTTTAACCTCCAGAGTCACCTAATCCCTCAACAAGTATAAATTAAACGCATTTAATTCACTCTCCAGGATGATTTCGAAAAGTTTGGGATTCGCGGAGTAACCTTGTGCATAGAATCAATATGTTGTGGATCACAATACTGAAGCGTGACCAGATCGTCTTTGAACGACCAGATCGCCGCCACTGACGTGTGGCATCCTGCGTTACCACGCTCCCGAGTGGCCATGTATCGATTAGATCTCGTCGAAGTACCACGTACTGCACCACGACGTCTTCGGGATTCCCCGGCAAATTCTCATCGTTACGGGAGGAGGTATCGACTACGGTGCCGATATCTCCAGACTGTTGACTCATATTTGACGAAGCCTTTATGATCTGTCGGATATGAGCAAACGGAATCGAGCAATGACGAAACCTAGTTCGCGGCGGAGCAGATAGTCGGCGGGTAGCGAACGGGAGTCGAAACGCCTGCGGAGATGACGGCGCTCGCCATATGTGTAAGGAAATTTGTACATGGATAAGAGTTTTGTTAATGGGCTTTAGAAGGCCCAATAATATTGGTTATGACTTTTAGTTTAGACCGGAACAACACGGTTACACGATGCTTCTCACTTAAGCGGCATCAAACCAAAATATATATTCGTCTCTTTTTCCTGCCGATGAAATTATTATCTCGTCCTGCGCAATCCAAAATTCCGACGTCCGTACACTACCCGGCGATGTGTAAAGCTTCTCATCGATAGTTCTCATTGTCCCTCGCCGCCAGACCTGTCATTTTCTTCTGTACTCGACGGCCTCGTTGAGTAAATTCTTCTTCGTTTCAGGTTTGAAGCTGTAAATCTCTGAAACTAGCTCTATAAGGTCGCTAATTCAGCTTCGTTGCCTTGTATAATTATTTGAACAGAAAATTTTGTCGGCACGATTTCCCGGATATAGCTCTTGTTTGTTTGGTTGCTTTAGGGTTTGCTTCTCACTTCTCTTTTTGTTATTGCAGTTTTCTTGAACCTTGGAATTTGACAATTCTTTAAGCAGTGGGGATTCTTTTCACCTTCGATTTTCTACTTAGGTATGGTAGTGGATGGTTTTTATAGCTCTGATGAACTACTTTGGTTAAATGATTTCCGGTTGCAAATTTCTGGAATATGTTATTTTTATTACCTATGCTGAATTAGGGCTAAATTAGATATGGAGATTACTTGGAAACACTTGCTGCTTAAAAATGTGATGTGTGAAAAATAGAATATATGGTGTATAGATTGATGATCAATTTCTATACTTTATTGCAGGAGCTTCTTGGTCAACTGGGAGCTCCTCTCCGAAAGCAAAGATGGGAGAAATGGTAAATAACACACCATCTCCAGCTTTTCTTTTCTTTTTGGAATCTTTAGTTCTTTACCTTGAAAAGACAGATTTTGCAACATTTCCTTTCTCTGCAAATAGATTGTTTCGCTGGAGGAAGGTATCCAACTGGATACAACACGAGCAAGATGTGAGTAACAGATTTTCTTGGGATTCATACCTTTATTTCTTTGTTCTAAATTTTTGGTTATCATTGGTCAAGTACTGCTGTTTTTTTTTTGCAAAAATTAATATATGTGCTCTTTTCGTAGTCTCAAGTCTTCTTAAGAGGCATCAAGATTTGACAAACCGTCTTACTAGGTAGGGAATACGCATCTTACCTTATAGTTCACTACTTGATCTCATCGTTAACTTTGTTTTTGATGTTCATCTTAGGGATTCTGATAAAACAATATTTGATCGCTTAAACAAAGAATTTGAAGCTGCAAGGGCATCCCAAAGTCAGGGTGGGTATGGATAGCCGAATTGCAGAATTCACGGACTACATGCATGGCCGCATTTTGCTTCATAAGTATATGGTCATCTGTGTATTTATCTTAATTAAATGCTGTATTTTCTCCTTCTCTGCAGAAATCTGCTTATATGGGGAAGAGTGGAATGATGGTTTGTTGGCTACACTAAGGGAACGGGTATGGAATCCATTTTGTACTTTGAAAAGCAGTGTTCCAGGCCTTGGTATCTGTTGAGGGCTTAGTAGACATATTAATAAGGGCAGATCTAGAGTTACTGTCTTGTTCCAATTAAATCTTTTTTTAGTTTTATAAAGCTAACATGACATCTTTTTTTTCTTTTCATCTGTTGATTATTTTGACTTTTTTCTTGGACTTGACTATGAATTGTGTAGGTACATATGGATGCTGACAGAAAGGCAGATAATGGTAACGCCAATTTTGCACTAGTTTGTCATCCTGAAGAACGAATTACTTACAGAGTGGGAAATAAGGTAGCTCCTCAGGTCTTAATTTCTTACTAAATTCCTCTGTAGAGAAATCGTTTTGTTTGTACCATAGGTCTATTGCGGTAAGCCTTACCCATATCTAGATAGCACAGATATTACCATGATCCTTTGAGGATACCTACTAAGAAGACTACTCCAGTCGCTTAATGTATACTAGAGACCACATCATTAAACAATATGACAGTAGAAAGCTCTGGATAGTCCAAAGGGAACCTGCAATTTTGCTCATTCATCTTTGCCTGATACAATGTTTACGTAAATGATAAATCAGTCAAACCAATCTTGCTATATATCTTTGTTTTAGAATGTTGATTGTTATTTTTTATGTAGTTGCTATACATATTCCTGATTTCAAAGTTTTTGACTGTCACGGCCTACTCTTAAGTTAGGAGTGATCTCTCAATTTGATTTGGTATTGCGTCCTTTGAGCCTATATATTTTTCATTTAATTAAACAGGTTATCTATTGCCTAGAAGGAGCAAGAATTGGAATACAGTATGAAACATCTTTTGCAGGTACTTTGAACTATATTAATGGTATTTTGTCGTAAGTTTCAAATATTTTGGTTTATTAAAATTATTGGCGTTTATCAAGTATACCAAACAGAATGATTTATTTTCCAAGGTTTCTTACCTCATGAGATGTCACTGAAAGAGAGAGTTAGGTGTCTTGTTTATATATATATGTAAAGGAAGACATCGGAGTTTTCTGACCTTTATTCCTCCATGTATGATATAATTTAATCCTTTTAATATAGGAGAAACTTACGAGGTTTACCACTGTGTGCTTGAGAGCAAGTCGTTTCTGGAGAAGATGACTGTACTTGAGCACACAATTCCTTTCTTTTTGCCACTACGTGATTTGGAAAATGATCTTCTAAGTTCGAATGCTAAGGTAGGCATGGTTGATGGATATATTACTGAGATTCAACTTGCTTTGTCGTTGATGTACCTGATTCAGGTTATACATTTACTTCTTTGTTGCTTACTTCTTTTTATAATTTGTTTTGATACCAGAAATTTATTGATAATGTTGGGGAACTCCTGCAAGCATATGTGGACAGGAAAGAACAGGTTTGTCAACAATCTAGATCATGAGTAGTTGATCACACTTAGATTGTGCTTGTCGCAATGGCCGTATTATTATTCTTTTGGGTAATGACTTTTAAAATCATTAACTTGCTGGTTTATTGTTCGGGCTTTGTTTATCAGTAATATTGCATCAATATAATATCTAGGTGATACTAAAATCATGTGACTTGTTAACTTTCAGTAAGATTAGTATATTAAATAGTATTTTGATGAATTTATTTCGGAATTAAGATGAAAATTTGGGATAGATGATCTGGTGTTGGTATCCTGGGCGTGCTGTTACGACCATTCTGCTTTGAAATATGCACTAAAAGTGTTACGGAACTTGTAAATTTTCACAAGTTGACCAGGATGCTTCTCCTGATTTTATTGTAGGTCCGGATTACCAAAGACCTTTATGGAAATCAGATCAGAGAGTTTTATCACAGTCTTCCTTACCACATGATCGAATTTGCCATAGATGATAATGCCTGGTTAGCAAATTCATGGATTCATATGATTCCTCTTACTTAACTGCTTCTACATAAGACATTTATGCCACTTAAACTTCTGTTTATATAGCTACTGAAAAATCAACTATGTTTTGCATTGAAGCAAGGTGTTGGTGAGCCTGAGATATGGGGATCTTCTGAGTGAACTTCCGACAAAAGTAAGAGTTCTAGTTTGGCCACTGCATCATCGGTCGAAGAAACAGTGTAATAGCAGTCAAACAATCCCTGCTCGTTTATCTTATGCCGAGGATGCTTTACGGATTCAATCACTACCTGAAGGTATTTCTAGTTTAAATAAAACTCATCTATTCAAGTGTTGTATTTATTGTTGATTATATATTTATTCTTTTTGTTCACTGCAGCATACGCAGAAATTGTATTAAACATACCACAACAAGTTGAGCAAATATTTCAGAAGAGGAGCCCGAACTAATTGTGCAAACTTTGTATCTCTTTCGCTGCTTTGTTGTATAATGATTTTACAAAAATGGACTTTGTTCTGCTTTTCTGTTCCGATTAAAGTCTGTTTATAAACATTAGTAATCAAAACTATAACCTTCGATTAATAGGAAATGTATGCTCGAAGTTAAATATTTCAAAGTAGAAAGCTTTAGATTTCAACAAGACTGGTTGTCATCGGTTATTGGAAAATTTCAGGAGCTGATTTGTAGTTTTTGTTATTTGTTGTATATAACAAATAACAATTATGAGAGAGATAATGTATCTAACCTAGTTGTCTACAAACAACTGTTTTGTTTAGTCCACCACATAAAATTATATTAAAAAGATGTAAGTTGAAGTAACTGTGAATAAAAAACAAAAAGTAAATTAGAGCATATGAAATTACGGTGATGGTAAGGAATCCCGGAGTTATGTTACCCACTATGAATTATCTTTCAGAAACCATCCATGCTTAAGACTTTTTAAGGTCACCATCCATTTTATTTTTGTTGTTCCCTCTTAGATTTTCCTATCACAATTTATGAGCGTATGTTCCTTAAATATCTAATATTAAAACTTGACATGAAAAAAATTTCTTTATAGAGTAAGATTGTTGACTTTGTGCAATTTGTCCGACGTTATTGATATTAATCGACCGTAAGAATGTATCAGAGGATTATGAAGATGTACATGAGAGAGACCTTTATATAACACAACAACCAAACCCAAAAAAAAAAATGCATAACAGATTTACTGATAAAATTAAAGTTAATAATTCTAACATGGCCCTACTAATAACATGATTTTACTCTAATTTCAAATCATATTACACTAAAATGTCGATGTAATATAAGGTGTCAATCAAAGTGGGAGTGTAAGTAGCAATTAGAATATGATAGACTACTCTAATTCAAGCCCAATCGAGTCGATGGTTTGTTATCTATCAACCTAAATGAGCAATTTAAACAACAGGAAAACAAAAATAAAGATCAAAGTAAATCAACAGAGCAAAGTGAAGTGGAGAGTAAACAATGGAACAAAGTGCAGTGAAGGCAAAAATCAAGTGCAGTGAAAACAACTAAGCAAAGGATGAGAAAAAGGGTTTCTTAAGGGATGGAGATCATGGACCAACGTCTCACTTAAAGTCACTAATCGCTTAACAAACTTAACATAGCAGATCTATAGGCAATAAACTTATAACTATTGAGTCCACTCTTCTGGCAAACAATCTTAGTAAAGGTATTAACCGACCTTATCATTATAAGTGTTTAACAATCTAACTAGCGTGAAAGAACAATTTAAAAGGGCCTAATAAATACCTTAAAAAATTAATCTCTTAAGCTAAGGATGTAAATTCTGAGATGGTTGAATCAGACAGTTCAACACACCTATCAGGAGCTAAATGTCTAGATCATGTTTCAATTGATCAGAAAGAAACAAGCATTAACAACACTGAAACAAAGAAGATCAACATAATTCTACTCTTAAGCGATTTAGAAAACTTTAACAATCACGCGGGTCTAGTCCGTTTCCTCAAAAACTCTAAGTTAACTACTCATAAACCATGGATAAAACAATCAAAATAACAATCAAAGTGGATGACATGATAATCAAATTCAGAAAGTAAACATATAATAAAAGAAAACTGAAACTGAATTATAAAGATCATAAAACGAAGGTATAATCTTTGTTCTGGAATTACAGCAAAGAAAAGCTCAAAAGGTTTTTGAAGCAGCGGTAAAAACTTTGATAAAAAAAAGTCTTTGTAACACCAAGGAGGTATATATAATAATCCCCCCGTTAAACCTAAAAATGAAAACGAAAAAACCTAACTAAGATAGTTAACTCGACTTCGTGCGTCCAGTAGAGTAATTGGGCCGTCAAAGGTGAAGTCGGTCCATCAGGCATAGTGACTTCATGCTATAATCTGGTCCATTACGCTGTTGGGTACCAATCTTAGTCGTTGTTGGGTTCCAATCTTAGTCGTTGTTGGTTTCCAACTTAAGTCGTCATTATCGTGGCTTCATGATCCGAATCACCGTGACGTGTCTTCATCAGTAATCAAACTTCTTGAAAATAAATCCAAATGCAATGTGCATGCTATGCAAATGTAATATACACGAGCAAACTACAAGTGACTCGAATTAATGTAAATACAACAAATATGTATGAAAAGTGAACTAAAAATGACTCCTAAAACATGTTAAACTGTGTATATATCAACTCCCCCAAACTTAGACTTTGCTTGCCCTCAAGCAAATGTAAAGAACTAAGCTGAAGAAGTTGGTGCATAATGAGAATTTCAAACCTAAACAAGCTGACTCAAATGTAAACTCAATGTCCTAGATGACAGTTCTGAAATGAAAATCAAGTAAACCGTACTTAACAACTTTAGCCATGTCAATCACAATTCAATATGAGTCCCACCTCAACATATGCATGCGTTCACTTCAACCATTCTTTTTAACATTTATTAGCAGAGAATTGTGGGTCGAGCTATTCATTTCCTATTAACTTGTTTGGTAAAGGGTAAGACTTAAGTGATTAAAGTGATATCTTCACAATAAATGGTCAATCAATTAAGCATGGTGATCACTCAATGAAAAGAATAAGCTTCAGCATAATGCTAAAGGTGAGAACCAACGGATGCATACTAAAGCAAGACTTCATCGACCCTTTCACCCCATAACTAAACTCGAGTTTATTCTTCAAATCCTAGAAAACAATCTTAAATCTACCATTTCAATTTGAGGCGTCTTCATTTTCCGCCACTGCACTTTAAGATTGTATTCACAAACCTTTACCAAAACAAATCTAAGGAGAAGGATTCTCAAACTCTAAAGGTCTGGGACTTATATAATTATAGCTTCGGTTCTTTTCTATTCATACTACAATACTTATTAAACATTTGCCCATTTCACTTACTATTGCTTAGAATTGTTTTTTTTTTTCATTCCAAGAAACCCATTCTAGATCACATATGACTTTTCAAGCATTCTCCCCTTAGACTCCCGTTGATTTTTTTTCTACTTGACTTGTCCAACTGTTGGGAATGTCCTGCAATCATTTGTACTTACTCGTGTGGTTGGTTCTAACATCGAGATTAGACAAAGTCATATGGTAATAGGGGTTGTAATGGCTTGCTAGAGTCCACTTATAATCTGTGAGTTGAGATACTCACTGCTAGTACTATATGATCCTATTGGGTCACACACCTAAGCAAATGGAGACAATTCAATAGGGAATGGTTTCGGATGGAGACAATTCAATACTTAACATGACTTGAGCGTAATAATACATGGTTTCGGATGAGAACATGTGTTTTGGGCCAGGCCTAAATTAATCCTAATTCAACTAGGAATTAATTAGGTATTTTGGGTTGGGCCTAAATTAATCCTAATTCAACTAGGAATTAATTAGGTATTTTGGGTTGGGCCTAAATTAATCCTAGTTCAACTAGGAATTAATTAGGTTAAGTTAAACTCCTTATATATATGATATAGAGCACGTTTTTGATTAGATAAGAAACCATAGTCGCTGATTGCACAAGTTGAAATCTTAAGAGCATTGCACACAAAGTTCTAGCAAACTTCTCTCCTACTTGCGTGTGTGTGGACTATCAATAGAGGTGCTACACTTGGAGCACTTGCTGATCTCATACTTGATCTTATATCCGCTGCACTAACCAAACTTCAGGTATAATCGAGTTCTCTAATTATCATATTCAATTAAGTTAATACAAGACCTAGGGCTTAGGGTTTTGCTAGATTAGTCAATTGATAATTGTCGAATTGCTTAAAAACCTAACAGTGGTATCAAAGCCAGGTTGTATTCTTATTGAAATCTGATGTTTTCATGCTTGATTGATTGTTTAAAAGTTTGTTTTAGTTGAATTAGAATGCATGATTAGAGTTTTGATGAAATCGAAAATCAGAGCTAATTTTATTATTGCTGAAATCAAAATTTAAGCTGGTTGTAATCTTAATGAAGTCTGATGTTTTCATGCTTGATTGATTGATTAAAAGTTTTTTTTAATTGAATTAGAATTGCATGATTAGGGTTTCATTGAAATCGAAAAATTAGGGTTTCATTGAAATCGAAAAATTAGGGTTTATGGTTTCAAGGTTCTGATGTGATAAACCAAAATAAAATATAACCTAATTTAAAATAGCCCTGAATGATCTGGTTTAATTAGATTAGACCGGATCTGGTTTTCTCGCAATCGGTTTAAGAAAAATTATACCAAGTTGGAGAAAAACCAGCAGGTGCCAACCGGCACAGGGTCAGGATTAGAAAATTCATAAATAAAATTTTAAAGTCTTTGATTTGATTTCTTTGAGTTTTAAAATCCCCTTTTAACCCTCTTGAGTGCATATATGATATACATTCAAGTTAAAGTTTAGTTCCTCAAACAAATATCAAGAAATTGATGTTTTTCCAATTCACGTCAACTATCAAGGCTCGTTTCATCGTATGGTGGGCTAGCTCGGGTTAGGTACCTACATTGACATGGGTGAGGCAAATGGTAATTGTTACCATATGACTATGAGATTGGTTTACTTGACTGAGCTATCAAGACTGTCTTGAGCTTTGAGACATCGGAGTAATTTTGGCATATGAGATGTCAAATCACGACCAAAAGTTATATATGTGATATAACTAGCAAATAATTTGCTTACCTAAATAACTAAGGTTTGGGCAATGAGCTCAGCTCACTCAGATTTTTCTGAAATATGGATCTTGGGATCATTGTATTCAATCGAGGAACTATTGATTGAATACAATATGAGTTTTCTTAAATATGTTAAGATTTCTCAACACTTAAATCATCATAACTAAAACTCCTTACCTCTCTTAATTTCAGCTATGGCAAATAACAACTACCATAACCACAACTTATTTTCCCTTCGATCTGTCCATGAGAGTGACAAGTTGAATGGGAAGAATTTCCTGAATTGGTACCGTAACCTGAGAATTGTTCTTAGGCAGGAGAAGAAAGACTATATTTTGGAACAAGTCTTGCCTCCTAGACCGGCTGCCAATGCCACTATTGCAGTTAGGAATGTTTGGGATAAGCATTCCAATGATGTGATAGATGTGCAATGCTCGATGCTTCAACCATGACCTCAGAACTGCAGGTGCAGTACGAGAATGTGGTGTCGCCCATCAAGATCGTGACTGGCCTGAAGGGAATGTTTCAAGAACAGGCACGCCATGAGAAATACCAAACGGTGAAATCTCTCATCGAATGCAAACTATCAAAGGATGGTTCGGTGAGTAGTCATGTCATGAAAATGATGGGTTATATTGATAATTTGGCTAAACTAGACTGTCCCCTTAGCCAAGAGTTGGCTACGAACATCATACTTCAGTCGCTGCCATCTTGTTATATGAAGAGCATGACGAAGATGTTGACTGAGCTGCATGGAATGCTTAAGACAGCAGAGCCGAATGTCAAGAAGGGCGGCCCACCTGTACTCTTAGTGCAAGGGGTAAATCGTTTAAGAAACATGGGAAGGAAAAAGGGTAAGGAAAAGGCTAAAGCTGATGCGGTTGTGAACCAGGAACCGGCCACATCCATACCCAGAACCAGGCCCGGCCCATCCAAAAGGGACGTCTGCAATTACTGTAACGAGCAAGGCATTGGAAAAGAAACTGCAAGAAACATGTGGAAGATTACAAGAAGATGAAGAAGCAGTATGACGCTCCTTCAGGTATTTTTGTTATCGAAGTAAATGTTGCTTCAAGAAGTTCTACTTCATGGTACTTAATACCGGCTGTGGTGCTCATATTTGTACTAATATGCAGGGCCTAAGCAACAGTAGAAGCTTGGAGAAGGGGCAAGTGGACTTACATGTAGGAAATGGAGCAAGAGTTGTTGCATTAGCCGTAAGAACATATAATTTGTCTCTTCCATATGGTTTAGTTTTGGTTTTAGAAAATTGCTACTATGTACCTGCTATAAACAGAAACATTGTTTCTGTTTCGGTTTTGGATACTGAAGGTTTTTCATTTTCGATTAAAAACAAATGTTGTTCTTTTACTCGAGATGACTTATTTTATGGCAGCGCCCCATTATCGAATGGGCTTTATATTCTTGACCAATCTACAGCTATATATAACATTAATATCTTTGGTATTGTCGTTTAGGGCATATAAACGAGAAACGCATCCAAAAACTTCATCATGATGTGCTTTTAGACTCATTTGGTTATGAATCATTTGAGAAATGTGAATCTTGTTTATTGGGGAAAATGACAAAGGCTCCATTCAACAAAGTCAATGAAAGGGCCAGCGACTTATTGGGCCTTATACATATCAATGTATGCGGTCCGATGAGCCTAAGTGGCAGAGAAAATTTCAACTACTTCATTACATTTACTGATGACTTCAGTAGATACGGTTATGTCTATTTAATGAGACACAAATCGGAATCTTTTGAAAAGTTCAAAGAGTTCCAAAATGAAGTACATAATCATCTTGGCAAGAGTATTAAGGTTCTTTGATCTGATTGAGGAGGTGAATACTTAAGTCAAGAGTTCAGCGACCATCTGAGAGATTGTGGTATTATTTCACAACTCACTCCTCCCGGAACACCACAATGGAATGGTGTGTCTGAGAGGAGGAATCGAACATTACTTGAAATGGTTCGATCAATGATGAGTCACACTGATCTTCCGTTATCCTTTCAGGGATATGCTCTAGAAACTTATGTGTTTACGCTGAATAGAGTGCCATCAAAATCAGTGGCAAAGACACCATATGAGATGTGGATGGAGAAAATCCCAATATGTTTTTCCTGAAAATTTTGGGATGCGAGGTTTATGTGAAACGATTAATATCCGATAAACTTGCACTGAAATCAGATAAATGCTTCTTCGTTGGTTATCTGAAGGAAACCAAGGCGTACTATTTCTACAACCGAACCGAGAACAAAGTGTTTGTTGCTCGACATGGTGTTTTTCTTGAGAGAGAGTTTCTTTTTTAAAAAAAAATAGTGGGAGTAAAGTACAACTCAAAGAAATTCGAGAGCTACAGGAAGCTTCTCAATCCATACATGAAGAACTGCAGTTAGACTCGCAAGATGTTGTCGAATCAACACATGTAGAGCGTGAAGTTCGCAGATCCGGTAGAATCCGTCATGAACCCGAGAGATATATGGGATTCCTCGTGACTGAAGGACATGATTTGTTGATCGTTGACAATGATGAACCTGCAAACTTCAAAGAAGCAATGATGGGCCCTGACTCCGAAAAGTGGTTAAAGACCACACAATCCGAAATGGGATCCATGTCAGAAAACCAAGTTTGGTCGTTGGTCGCTTTACCTCATGGTGCGAAAGCAATCAAGTGTAAATGGGTTTTCAAGAAAAAAATTGATGTGGATGGTAACATACAGATTTATAAAGCTAGACTGGTAGCTAAGGATTTCAAACAAGTCCAAGGTGTTGACTATGATGAAACCTACTCTCCAGTAGCTATGCTTAAGTCTATTTGGATTCTCCTAGCGACTGCTACTCATTATGATTATGAGATTTGGCAGATTGATGTCAAAATCGCGTTCCTGAATGGTATTCTGGAAGAGGATGTGTATATGACACAACCCGAGGGTTTTGTTGATCCTAAAACTGTTGGGAAAGTGTGCAAACTTCACAAATCAATTTATGGATTGAAGCAAGCATCATAGAGTTGGAATCTTTGTTTCGATGAAGTAGTCAAAGAATTTGGCTTCATCAGGATCGAAGAAGAAAAATGCGCGTATACAAGAAGTTTAGTGGGAGCGCAGTTGCGTTTCTTGTGCTGTACGTGGATGATATCTTACTTATCAGAAATGACATTCCGTTGCTGAAGTCCATTAAGGCTTGGCTCGGAAAATGTTTCTCGATGAAGGACATGGGGGAAGCCGCCTATATTCTTGGAATCAGGATCTATCGAGATAGACCTAAAAGGCTGATCAGATTGTGTCAAGACACTTATATAGATAACGTCTTGAGCAGATTCAGTATGCATGATTCCATGAAGGGCTTCTTACCAATGTTTCATGGCATGGTTCTAAGCAAGACGGGATGTCCCAAGACATCTGCTGAGCGAGAATGCATGAGTATGATTCCCTATGCTTCCGCAATAGGATCCATCATGTACGCTATGATTTGTACTCGTCCAGACGTTGCTTGTGCATTAAGTATGACAAGCAGGTACCAATCAAATCCAGGTGAGGTTCACTGGACTGCCGTCAATGCTAAGGATATGTTCTTGGTGTACGTAGGAAGTGAGGAGTTGGTTATTAGTGGATTCACGGATGCAAGCTTTCAGACGGATAAGGATGATTCCCAGTCTCAGTCTGGTTACGTCTTCTGTCTGAATGGCGGTGTAGTTAGTTGGAAGAGTTCCAAGCAGAGCACCGTAGCTGACTCCACTACTGAAGCTGAATACATTGCTGCTTCTGAAGCTGCGAAGGAAGCTGTTTCGATAAAGAAGTTCATCTCTGAACTTGGTGTGATTCCGAGTATTGCTGAGCCGGTGGCGCTGTATTGTGACAACAATGGAGCCATTGCATAGGCAAAAGAGCCCAGATCGCACTAGAGATCCAAGCATATAGAGAGGAGATATCGTTGAAAGAGGAGACGTGAAGATCAACCGAGTTTCAAGAGAAGAGAACGTCGATGATCCTTTGAAGAAAGTACTTTTCCGGACTAAGCATGAGTATCATGCCAATGGCATAGGCCTTAGGTATCTTAAGATGAAATCTTAGTTACAGTGAGAGTTATAATAGTTTTATGTTATGATGTAAACATACTTTGGTTATGTTTTAATGGAATTATTTCATTTCTATTTAATACTTGTATTAAATATTTATCCCGAAATAATCATGACATTCTTATAGGTCATCAAGTTGAGGACATGATCATGAAACCCTATAGGCGTAAAAATGCATGAATTATTTCATTCCCTAGTCAATGGTTATTAAAGTGGGATACTAATATTGAGATAGACTACTATGTGAGGTGACTGATGACTAAGTTTCATGGAGTCATTGATAATAAGTATCAAGTCAATCACATAGATGTGTGTCAAATGAACATAGCATCGGAAATGACCTATTATGAGAACTCAGCGAGATCGTATAATGAGTGTCATAAGAGATTCACATACGACTATAGAGCATAGTTCTTAGACCTGAGTTCATGCTGTTTTCTTGCAAATGAATTGGTATGTTTTGAAAATTTCAAACGCCAACCGTAACTTGTGGTTATAAGAGAATTTGTCGGACAGATCATGAAATGTGAGAAAGGAACAGAGGATAGAACAAGATGGAATTTGTCCCTCCTATATACGGGAGAAAGATATCTCTGGGCCCTTCGAAAGATTTGATACTGTAAAATGCATGGCCGTGCTCCAACAAGGTGAAAGTCGCTTGTTTGCTCTATCAGTACAAATTCAAGTTCGATGAACATTGATCTGGCTCATTAAAATAAGGATGACACGAACTCTTGCCTTAGAGCAGATAGAGATATGAAGACAAAGGGATTTTGGGAATATATGATTCCAGTACAAGTGGGAGATTGTTGGGAATGTTCTGCAATCATTTGTACTTGCTCGTATGGTCGGTTCTAACATCGAGATTAGACAAAGTCATATGGTACTAGGGGTTGTAATGGCTTGCTAGAGTCCACTTATAATCTGTGAGTTGAGATATTCACTGCTAGTACTATATGATCCCATTGGGTCACACAACTAAGCAAATGGGGACAATTCAATAGGGAATGATCATTATAGGAATGATTCCTGACTTGAGCGTAATAATACATGGTTTCGGATGAGAACATGTGTTTTGGGCCAGACCTAAATTAGTCCTAATTAAACTAGGAATTATTTAGGTGTTTTGGGATTAGCCTAAATTAATTTTAATTCAACTAGGAATTAATTAGGTGTTTTGGGCTGGGTCTAAACTAATCCTAGTTCAACTAGGAATTAATTAGGTTAACTTAAACTCCCTATATATATGATATAGAGCACATTTTTTATTAGATAAGAAACCCAAGCCGCTGATTGCACAAGTCAAAATCTTAAGAGCATTGCACACAAAGTTCTAGCAAACTTCTCTCCTACTTGCGTGCGTGTGGACTATCAATAGAGGTGCTACACTTGGAGCACTTATTGATCTCATACCTGATCTTATATCCGCTACACTAACCAAACTTCAGGTATAATCGAGTTCTCTATTTATTAGATTCAATTAAGTTAATACAAGACCTAGGGCTTAGGGTTTTGCTAGATTAGTCAATTGATAATTGTCGAATTGCTTAAAAACCTAACACCAACATGGCTGAGTCAAACCTTCATTATTTATATTTTCATTCCTTTTTCTTTCCTACACCCTGAATTCAAAACCACCTAGTCCTAGCTGATTCAAAAATCGTGAACCAGAATCTACATGAAGTCATACACTTGTCGGCTTTCACCTACAACTTTATGCCAAGTTTAATATGGAAAACAAGTCTCACATATCATACACAAACAATGACGGTTTGAAAAGAGGTAATATTCATGGCGTGAATATATTTGGATGAACAAGATAAATGCAAAACGTAAAGAAATCCAAGTACTTTTTGCAATCTACAAGCTCAAATTCGCATAAACTCGACAATTACTAGTCAAATTAAGGTTATCACTTAGAAAGGAATGGTGTCAGATCAAATCATGTGCCCATCAAGGCATAAAACTCGAAAAAAAAAATTCTAGCATGATGTGGTCTTAACTTTCATAGCAAACTTGGTGCACAACGAAGAACTAACACCTAGGACATTGAATCTAGCAAATAAATCAGCGAGTATACACAGATAAATCATCCTAATTCCCAAAATAGATCTAGACACGATCTTACATTAATGCAACTATATATATTTATCTTTTGTGTGTGTTTTTCTATGATTTATATGCAATACATGAACTAAATGAGAATGCACAAGCCGAATGAAAGCAAAAACTAAGAAACGCAGAAAACATGTTAATAACCTCTAGGATCTTCCCCCAAACTTAAATGACACAGTCCTCTATGTAATCAAAGTCGGAAGCAAAATCCTAAATAAACCAATGCAAATGGATATACAATGAAAGAGGAGTTGGAGTTAGTTACCTTATGAGGAGATAAACCACCCCCATGGATCGTTATCTAGGCTAGTGTTTTGGGGTTGTGGCTCTTCTTGTTGTTCCAGCGGGTAGTGGAAGTTAAAAAAGTTTGAAATTGACCCAAAGGGGTCCAAGAAGTTCACTTTCGTTTTCGGTTGAAAGGTGTATAGTTGGAACTCATGTGTCTCGAATTGTTGTGGCTGGAAACCTTGCGATTGGAACTCCTGCAGTTGTGCCGCGACGATGGAACTTCTTCGACTGCAAGTTTGATTTGATGATCTCTTTTGAAGTGGGTGTTCAAGACTCGACTCTAGGCGTAACTCAGGGGTCCTTTCAGTAGCGAAATTGTACTGCTCAACATGAGGTTGGACTGTTGGCTCAGGCTGAATGAACATGTTTAGATCAAGGTGAAAAATTCTGGCACCACCTCGTAATGTTGTTGAGAAGCCATTGGTATCTTTTGAATAATGATGCACAACAAGGTTGCTCAAATGTTGAGCACCCTCTGACTTCCTGAACGGTTTACGTGAAACATCGAAGGGATGGTAGGCTTGGTGCTCTGACTTATGGAGGGATCGAGTCTCTTGATGGGCAAGAACTAGAGCTAAGCTTGAAAGCTTTGAATTATGCTTCCAACGTTGTCACTTTTATAAAAGTCCATTTACAGAATCGTTGTACAATACCAAGGTTTTTGTGTGTTATCTCCATTCCCTTGCTCATCCGAGGGTGCATGTACTCTTCAAAGTACAAGCAGTATACCTCTTTGGTGAATCTTTTCTCCGCTCTGGTGGTTCTTGTCTCCACCTTTAAGACTCAACATGAGTTCGTTTTCCCAAAAGTATCCCTTCCGATAGAAGAAAAGCAATGTTGCCCAATTTGCTGAGTGAAGTGTATTCCACGTTAGGCACTCTTATCTTGGAGTACTTTTCTATTTTCGAGTGCATGAACTTATATAACTAATTCCCTCTTTGATGTGACAGTGCTAGGAATCAATTTTTCTTGAGGTACGTCACATCGAGTCACTTCGGGGGATTGACTTTGACTTAAGTGTAATGTTACATGCCTCAATAAATTTTGTCATGATGTCGCAAATCCGAATTATTCCCTTACTCTTATATGTTACCTGAGACGCCCATCCGTGTAAGTGGTTAGATACTTTATTAACACTTTAGTGAACCCAATTCCATTTGCTTCCTCCTTAAACGTCCTGCCATTGTCACTAACGTTATTAAGAACCTCGACGAGAGCTTGGTCAATCATCTCCTTTATGTAATGCGCACATATCCCGACTCATTTATGGCAAATCACGTGTTGGCAATTACTCTGTGGAAGTAGCGAATTATAGGATTTGTGAGGTTCCCACATTTGCTTCTGGGGGACTATATGGAGCAGGACCTGCCATCACAAGCCATAGATGGTCCAACTCTTCTCCACCGTCTTCCCTCTCAACCAGAATTTCATATATGTTTTGTATATCATCACGGTTCCCCTATGCCATTACAGATCTCATCTTGCCTCTGCATAAGGTCTAAGATTGAGTCGTCATCTTCAACATGTATTGGAGATCTTTCTTCCATCAAACGTGTTGTTATTCTATTCGACGAAGAACCGCCGCACCTCCTCATAATTGCTAAATTGACTTAGCGAAGACTTTTACTTGTCTTCACATAGATTGTTCACGTGAGAGATTAGCAGAAGAGCAAGGGACTCTTTGCTGCTCTTGAGTCGTTATGGCGGCGCTTGGTAGCGATTCCAAGTCACGAGCGGTAAAATTAACTCGGACTTGACTAATGACAGTTACGAAGTCGCATCAACAATGGTTGCGACTACCGAGTCGACATCGGTTGCGACTACCGAGTTAACATCGGTTGCGACTACCGAGTCAACATTGGTAGCGACTCGAGTGACTGAGGTGGTTGCTACTCGACTCGAGTGATTGTTGTGGTTGTGATTAGGCTCGAGTGACTGCAGTGTTTGACTCGAGTGACTGTGGTGGTTGACTTGGCTCGAGTGACTGCGGTGTTTGATTCGGATTCTAACTAGAGTCACAAAGGGTCCAAGGCTCAATTCTTTCTTGTAGGTAGAGTCGTTCTTGAATTTTTCGTGAAGATGCAACTTAAAGCAAATAATTTTACTCCCCACTCTTGTTTTCCACTCATCATTCCCACGAAAATGTATTTTTTTTATGACTCGACCACGAACCGATCATGGTCGGGTTGAAATCTAATAAACTAGATTCCTGAAATTTAAAAGTAAAAACAAAGAAACAAACGAAAAATTGTGAAAACGTAATTGAAATATTTTCAAGGACACCATGGGACTTCCTCCCAAATGAGTTTGTTTAAAATTTTAGAGCTTGACTTTTCACATCTATCAGAGATGGGGTTGCTCGTTGTGAAGAATAAAAGTTCCCTCGGGTTTTATTTCATCGACCAAGTAAGGTTTCACTCTTTGACCATTCATAGTGAAATTTTCACCATCCTTGTTGATTAGAGTTACAACTCCATATGGTAGAATTTATTTGACTCGGAATGGACCAGAGCATCTTGACTTCAACTTTTCAGGGAATATCTTGATTCTCGAGTTGAATAGCAGCACTTGATCACCAGTTTTGTTCCTTTTTGGTGTAGTCCTCTTGTTATGAAAGGTTTTAGTCCTCTTCTTGTAAACATTTGAACTGTTATACGCTTCAAGTCTGTTTCTTCCAGCTCATGTAGACCCATAACTCTTTTCTCCTAAGTAGTTTCAAGATCAAAATTCAGAAATTTGGTCACCCACAGTGCTTTGTATTCTATCTCAACCAGCATATGGCATGATTTCCCGTACTACAATTGAAACAGAGTCTTTCTAATATGAGTTTTGAAAGTTGTTCTGTAAACCCACAATGTGTCATCTAAATTGATTGCCCAATCTTCTTTGAGACTCCCACAACTCTAGATAGAATGGCCCTCAAACACTTTATTGGTAAAGTGAGTACCACCAATACTTATCACGACTCTTGGAACACCAAACATTGGAAAGATGATGCTCTTGAAAAGTTTCAGCACTACTTTGGCATCATTCATTGGACACATTATTGTTTCAACCCATTTGGAAACGTAGTTAACCACTACCAGAATATAATTGTTTCCATGCGACAGAGGGTTAAATGGCCCCATAAAATCAATGCCCCAACAATCAAACACCTCAATTTCCAATCTATGATTATATGGCATCTCGATTCTTTTGATGATGTTACCCATCATTTGACAAGGATCACACTTGGAGATAAATGTTTGAGCTTCTCTAAACATAGTTAACCACCATAATCTGATTATAGAATATTTTGAATTGTCTTGAAATTGGCGGGATGACCATCGTACGTTGAACCATGACAGTGCTCTAAGACTCACTGAACTTCTTCCTTTGCAATACACTTATGAATAATCAATCAGAACCTTTTTTGTATAGATAGGGCTCGTCCCAGAAGTAGTGTTTCACATCTCTGAAAATTTTCTTCCTCTGATAGGAGTCGAGGCTCTTCGGCACTTCACCACCAACAAGGTAATTGACCAAGTCTATATACCAAGGTAGAGTGGCTCAGCGAGTTTACCATTTATCTAGTGACAAGTTTACAACGATGTCACGCTGCAGTCAACTACTTTTGACTCGAGTTTGGAGTCTGAATGGAGTTCCTGGACTCGAGTTGTCACTCCTTTGAGCGATATTAGCTGCTCTTTTGGCATAGAGTCACCAATCGGGATCGATTCTTCTATCATCATTCGTGATAGGTGATCAACTACTTTGTTCTCCACTTCAGGTTTATCCACTACTTCCATGTCAAATTCTTCTAGTAGAAATATCCGCCATAGTAATCTAGGCTTAACGTCTTTTTCATTAGGTATTTCAAGGTTGTGTGATCCGTCTGCATAGTCACTTCGAAACCAATGAGGTAAGATCTAAACTTTTAAAAAGCAAAGACCACGACAAGGAGTGTCGTCAAGTGTCATGCAGGCGTAATATAATATATTCAACTTCTTTTCTTTCCTTTGACCCAATACTGCTCCCACTGCATAATCTTTCATCGCACATAATCTCGAACGATATAGTCAAAATTGGGGCCTGTACTATTGGAGCATAAACCAAAGATTCTTTGATCTTTAGAAACGCTTCAAAACACTCATAATTAAAGTTGAACTCGATTTCTTTGCATACAAGCGAGTCAGCAGCCTTTCAGTTTTTGATAAATCCTCAATGAATCTCCTATAAAACCAAGCATGACCCAAGAACCTTCTGACATCCTTAACTATCTTAGGAGGTTGTAGCTGAACCATCACCTCAATCATGGCTTTATTGACTTCAGCCCCCTCTTCTGATATCTTGTATCCCAAAACAAAACCTTTTGTGACAATGAAATTACACTTCTCCTAGTTCAACATTAGATTAGTCTCCACACACCTGCTAAGTACCATGCATAGATTTGAAAAATAAAAGGAGAAAAAGAGCCATAGATAGAGAAATTGTCCTTGAAAACTTTTACCATCTCCTCAATCAGATCTGAAATATAGAAGTCATGCAGTGTTGAAAAGTAACAGGTGCATAGTATAAACCAAATGACATTCGTCTATATGCAAATGCTCCATAGAGACAAGTAAAAGTGGTTTTTTCTTGGTCATCATGGTGTATATAGATTTGAATGAATCCAGTGTACCCATCTAAGAAGCAATGGTATTTGTGATTAGCTAACCGTTCTATCATTTGATCAATGAAAAGAAGTGTGAAATGATCTTTCCTAGATGACGAATTCAATTTTCTATAATCAATACACATTATGTGGTCAGTGATAGTGCGAGTGGGGATCAATTCGTTTTTCTCATTAAAAACAGTGATTCCTCCATTTTATGGACACAATGAATGGGTGAAACCCACTTGCTATCAGAAATTGGATGAATGACATCAACATCTAGCAACTTAAGAATTTCCTTTTTCACCACTTCCTTCAGGTTCAAATTCTCACCGACCTGTCCGCTAGAAGAAAAGATATCTTATAGTATTTGTAGTCATTGAAACCCAATCTCTTTGCAACCAAAAGTGACATAAGGCTTATTTATGCACCAAGGTCGCATAAGCACTTGGTGAAGGATAAGGGTCCAAGTGAACAGGGAATTGTAAAATTTCCAAGATCACAAAGCTTCTTTGGTACAACTTTCCTTTGAATGATGGCACTGATTTCATGAGTGAGCACTACCATAACTTCAACCTCTTTTGTTTTCTCCTTGATCACATCTTTAAGGAACTTATGGTAAGGAGACATCAACATGAAAGCATCCAATATGGGGACATTGAGCTCAAAGAGTGTTTTGTACTTATCAGTAACCTCCTTCTTGAACCTCTATGGAAAAGGAAAATGTGGTTTATAAGGTGGAGGGACAAACGGTTTAATTGTTTCCAGTGGAGCTGACTGTTTTTTAGCCTCAAAGGTGTCACTTGAGTGTCATCATCGAGTTGAATTTCAGGAGAAACTTTTTTCGATGACAATGAAAAACTTTGTTGCACTCGAATGGGGTTAACTCGAGCTGGAGGGTCAAGTGGACTCTCTGGAGTTAATTTTTTAGCCTTATCATTGATGAGGTTATCCTCCACCTCTTGAGTTTTACTGTCCTCAGAATCTGTAATACTCTCTGCACGAATCAATAGCTCATGTCCACTTCTAAGTGTAATGGCACTAGTGTGATATTCTTTCAAATTCTGAACTGCTTTTCCTAGTAGTTGCCCGCTAGTCTTCACCGTTGAATAAGAGGCTTGTTGATTTTCAACTAACTTGAGCCTTGAATTCAGTATTTCGAACTTACAATTGAGATGATAATGTGATGTGTCAATCTTGGAATGCACCTCAGCGAAATTCTTGGTGAGCTCACTAGTAGTTGTTGTCTGGCCTTTTAGTAGCTTTTGCAGAATATCCATGACCTTTGTTGGACGTTCATATTCTGGTGGCACTATAGTAGCGGTTTAAAACCTCTGGTGGTACTGCTGTTTTTGGATGTAGGCTCTTTGTGGTCCTTGTTGTTGCATGGATGGGTAGGACTTGTCTTGTGGATTAGCAACGTTTCTGTTTTTGTATGAGATGTTTGGATGTTGCTTCTAACTGTTGTAGGGTTTGTATCCACCTCCCTGATTCTACACAAAGTTGACATCCTCAACCTGATCATCTTCATCCAGAAGTTCTTCTTGACATAGCAAGTGTACTTGTTTCTGGTGAACGGAAAGAAGTTTATCCAACTTTTCATTCAAAGCCTTTATTTTTTCTGCTGACGGACTCATATTCAACTGTACTTCTCATAGTTATGTGTATTCTTCGCTATACTGACCATCAGATTGAGCCAAATTCTCCACTAGCTCCCAACCTTCATGAACATCTTTGTTGGGGAAATTTCTATTGCTTGCAGTATCTAGTAACATGCGAATTTTTGGATGAATTCCTCGGTAGAGAGTGCTGGGTACGGACTCAGTGTTGAAGCCATGATGAGGGTCCTTGTTGTTGCATGGATGGGTAGGACTTGTCTTGTGGATTAGCAACGTTTGTGTTTTTGTATGAGATGTTTGGATGTTGCTTCTAACTGTTGTAGGGTTTGTATCCACCTCCCTGATTCTACACAAAGTTGACATCCTCAACCTGATCATCTTCATCCAGGAGTTCTTCTTGACATAGCAAGTGTACTTGTTTCTGGTGAACGGAAAGAAGTTTATCCAACTTTTCATTCAAAGCCTTTATTTTTTCTGCTGACGGACTCATATTCAACTGTACTTCTCATAGTTATGTGTATTCTTCGCTATACTGACCATCCGATTGAGCCAAATTCTCCACTAGCTCCCAACCTTCATGAACATCTTTGTTGGAGAAATTTCTATTGCTTGCAGTATCTAGTAACATGCGAATTTTTGGATGAATTCCTCGGTAGAGAGTGCTGGGTACGGACTCAGTGCTGAAGCCATGATGAGGGTCCTTGTTGTTGCATGGATGGGTAGGACTTGTCTTGTGGATTAGCAACGTTTGTGTTTTTGTATGAGATGTTTGGATGTTGCTTCTAACTGTTGTAGGGTTTGTATCCACCTCCCTGATTCTACACAAAGTTGACATCCTCAACCTGATCATCTTCATCCAGGAGTTCTTCTTGACATAGCAAGTGTACTTGTTTCTGGTGAACGGAAAGAAGTTTATCCAACTTTTCATTCAAAGCCTTTATTTTTTCTGCTGACGGACTCATATTCAACTGTACTTCTCATAGTTATGTGTATTCTTCGCTATACTGACCATCAGATTGAGCCAAATTCTCCACTAGCTCCCAACCTTCATGAACATCTTTGTTGGAGAAATTTCTATTGCTTGCAGTATCTAGTAACATGCGAATTTTTGGATGAATTCCTCGGTAGAGAGTGCTGGGTACGGACTCAGTGCTGGGTACGGACTCAGTGCTGAAGCCATGATGAGGGTCCTTGTTGTTGCATGGATGGGTAGGACTTGTCTTGTGGATTAGCAACGTTTGTGTTTTTGTATGAGATGTTTGGATGTTGCTTCTAACTGTTGTAGGGTTTGTATCCACCTCCCTGATTCTACACAAAGTTGACATCCTCAACCTGATCATCTTCATCCAGGAGTTCTTCTTGACATAGCAAGTGTACTTGTTTCTGGTGAACGGAAAGAAGTTTATCCAACTTTTCATTCAAAGCCTTTATTTTTTCTGCTGACGGACTCATATTCAACTGTACTTCTCATAGTTATGTGTATTCTTCGCTATACTGACCATCAGATTGAGCCAAATTCTCCACTAGCTCCCAACCTTCATGAACATCTTTGTTGGGGAAATTTCTATTGCTTGCAGTATCTAGTAACATGCGAATTTTTGGATGAATTCCTCGGTAAAGAGTGCTGGGTACGGACTCAGTGTTGAAGCCATGATGAGGGTCCTTGTTGTTGCATGGATGGGTAGGACTTGTCTTGTGGATTAGCAACGTTTGTGTTTTTGTATGAGATGTTTGGATGTTGCTTCTAACTGTTGTAGGGTTTGTATCCACCTCCCTGATTCTACACAAAGTTGACATCCTCAACCTGATCATCTTCATCCAGGAGTTCTTCTTGACATAGCAAGTGTACTTGTTTCTGGTGAACGGAAAGAAGTTTATCCAACTTTTCATTCAAAGCCTTTATTTTTTCTGCTGACGGACTCATATTCAACTGTACTTCTCATAGTTATGTGTATTCTTCGCTATACTGACCATCCGATTGAGCCAAATTCTCCACTAGCTCCCAACCTTCATGAACATCTTTGTTGGAGAAATTTCTATTGCTTGCAGTATCTAGTAACATGCGAATTTTTGGATGAATTCCTCGGTAGAGAGTGCTGGGTACGGACTCAGTGCTGAAGCCATGATGAGGGTCCTTGTTGTTGCATGGATGGGTAGGACTTGTCTTGTGGATTAGCAACGTTTGTGTTTTTGTATGAGATGTTTGGATGTTGCTTCTAACTGTTGTAGGGTTTGTATCCACCTCCCTGATTCTACACAAAGTTGACATCCTCAACCTGATCATCTTCATCCAGGAGTTCTTCTTGACATAGCAAGTGTACTTGTTTCTGGTGAACGGAAAGAAGTTTATCCAACTTTTCATTCAAAGCCTTTATTTTTTCTGCTGACGGACTCATATTCAACTGTACTTCTCATAGTTATGTGTATTCTTCGCTATACTGACCATCAGATTGAGCCAAATTCTCCACTAGCTCCCAACCTTCATGAACATCTTTGTTGGAGAAATTTCTATTGCTTGCAGTATCTAGTAACATGCGAATTTTTGGATGAATTCCTCGGTAGAGAGTGCTGGGTACGGACTCAGTGCTGAAGCCATGATGAGGGTCCTTGTTGTTGCATGGATGGGTAGGACTTGTCTTGTGGATTAGCAACGTTTGTGTTTTTGTATGAGATGTTTGGATGTTGCTTCTAACTGTTGTAGGGTTTGTATCCACCTCCCTGATTCTACACAAAGTTGACATCCTCAACCTGATCATCTTCATCCAGGAGTTCTTCTTGACATAGCAAGTGTACTTGTTTCTGGTGAACGGAAAGAAGTTTATCCAAATTTTCATTCAAAGCCTTTATTTTTTCTGCTGACGGACTCATATTCAACTGTACTTCTCATAGTTATGTGTATTCTTCGCTATACTGACCATCAGATTGAGCCAAATTCTCCACTAGCTCCCAACCTTCATGAACATCTTTGTTGGAGAAATTTCTATTGCTTGCAGTATCTAGTAACATGCAAATTTTTGGATGAATTCCTCGGTAGAGAGTGCTGGGTACGGACTCAGTGCTGAAGCCATGATGAGGGTCCTTGTTGTTGCATGGATGGGTAGGACTTGTCTTGTGGATTAGCAACGTTTGTGTTTTTGTATGAGATGTTTGGATGTTGCTTCTAACTGTTGTAGGGTTTGTATCCACCTCCCTGATTCTACACAAAGTTGACATCCTCAACCTGATCATCTTCATCCAGGAGTTCTTCTTGACATAGCAAGTGTACTTGTTTCTGGTGAACGAAAAGAAGTTTATCCAACTTTTCATTCAAAGCCTTTATTTTTTCTGCTGACGGACTCATATTCAACTGTACTTCTCATAGTTATGTGTATTCTTCGCTATACTGACCATCAGATTGAGCCAAATTCTCCACTAGCTCCCAACCTTCATGAACATCTTTGTTGGAGAAATTTCTATTGCTTGCAGTATCTAGTAACATGCGAATTTTTGGATGAATTCCTCGGTAGAGAGTGCTGGGTACGGACTCAGTGCTGAAGCCATGATGAGGGTCCTTGTTGTTGCATGGATGGGTAGGACTTGTCTTGTGGATTAGCAACGTTTGTGTTTTTGTATGAGATGTTTGGATGTTGCTTCTAACTGTTGTAGGGTTTGTATCCACCTCCCTGATTCTACACAAAGTTGACATCCTCAACCTGATCATCTTCATCCAGGAGTTCTTCTTGACATAGCAAGTGTACTTGTTTCTGGTGAACGGAAAGAAGTTTATCCAACTTTTCATTCAAAGCCTTTATTTTTTCTGCTGACGGACTCATATTCAACTGTACTTCTCATAGTTATGTGTATTCTTCGCTATACTGACCATCAGATTGAGCCAAATTCTCCACTAGCTCCCAACCTTCATGAACATCTTTGTTGGAGAAATTTCTATTGCTTGCAGTATCTAGTAACATGCGAATTTTTGGATGAATTCCTCGGTAGAGAGTGCTGGGTACGGACTCAGTGCTGAAGCCATGATGAGGGTCCTTGTTGTTGCATGGATGGGTAGGACTTGTCTTGTGGATTAGCAACGTTTGTGTTTTTGTATGAGATGTTTGGATGTTGCTTCTAACTGTTGTAGGGTTTGTATCCACCTCCCTGATTCTACACAAAGTTGACATCCTCAACCTGATCATCTTCATCCAGGAGTTCTTCTTGACATAGCAAGTGTACTTGTTTCTGGTGAACGGAAAGAAGTTTATCCAACTTTTCATTCAAAGCCTTTATTTTTTCTGCTGACGGACTCATATTCAACTATACTTCTCATAGTTATGTGTATTCTTCGCTATACTGACCATCAGATTGAGCCAAATTCTCCACTAGCTCCCAACCTTCATGAACATCTTTGTTGGGGAAATTTCTATTGCTTGCAGTATCTAGTAACATGCGAATTTTTGGATGAATTCCTCGGTAGAGAGTGCTGGGTACGGACTCAGTGTTGAAGCCATGATGAGGGTCCTTGTTGTTGCATGGATGGGTAGGACTTGTCTTGTGGATTAGCAACGTTTGTGTTTTTGTATGAGATGTTTGGATGTTGCTTCTAACTGTTGTAGGGTTTGTATCCACCTCCCTGATTCTACACAAAGTTGACATCCTCAACCTGATCATCTTCATCCAGGAGTTCTTCTTGACATAGCAAGTGTACTTGTTTCTGGTGAACGGAAAGAAGTTTATCCAACTTTTCATTCAAAGCCTTTATTTTTTCTGCTGACGGACTCATATTCAACTGTACTTCTCATAGTTATGTGTATTCTTCGCTATACTGACCATCCGATTGAGCCAAATTCTCCACTAGCTCCCAACCTTCATGAACATCTTTGTTGGAGAAATTTCTATTGCTTGCAGTATCTAGTAACATGCGAATTTTTGGATGAATTCCTCGGTAGAGAGTGCTGGGTACGGACTCAGTGCTGAAGCCATGATGAGGGTCCTTGTTGTTGCATGGATGGGTAGGACTTGTCTTGTGGATTAGCAACGTTTGTGTTTTTGTATGAGATGTTTGGATGTTGCTTCTAACTGTTGTAGGGTTTGTATCCACCTCCCTGATTCTACACAAAGTTGACATCCTCAACCTGATCATCTTCATCCAGGAGTTCTTCTTGACATAGCAAGTGTACTTGTTTCTGGTGAACGGAAAGAAGTTTATCCAACTTTTCATTCAAAGCCTTTATTTTTTCTGCTGACGGACTCATATTCAACTGTACTTCTCATAGTTATGTGTATTCTTCGCTATACTGACCATCAGATTGAGCCAAATTCTCCACTAGCTCCCAACCTTCATGAACATCTTTGTTGGAGAAATTTCTATTGCTTGCAGTATCTAATAACATGCGAATTTTTGGATGAATTCCTCGGTAGAGAGTGCTGGGTACGGACTCAGTGCTGAAGCCATGATGAGGGTCCTTGTTGTTGCATGGATGGGTAGGACTTGTCTTGTGGATTAGCAACGTTTGTGTTTTTGTATGAGATGTTTGGATGTTGCTTCTAACTGTTGTAGGGTTTGTATCCACCTCCCTGATTCTACACAAAGTTGACATCCTCAACCTGATCATCTTCATCCAGGAGTTCTTCTTGACATAGCAAGTGTACTTGTTTCTGGTGAACGGAAAGAAGTTTATCCAACTTTTCATTCAAAGCCTTTATTTTTTCTGCTGACGGACTCATATTCAACTGTACTTCTCATAGTTATGTGTATTCTTCGCTATACTGACCATCAGATTGAGCCAAATTCTCCACTAGCTCCCAACCTTCATGAACATCTTTGTTGGAGAAATTTCTATTGCTTGCAGTATCTAGTAACATGCGAATTTTTGGATGAATTCCTCGGTAGAGAGTGCTGGGTACGGACTCAGTGCTGAAGCCATGATGAGGGCATTGAGATTGGTATATTTTGATCTGCTCCCAGGTTCGAAGAATGATTCACCATTCTTTTGCGTAAAGGTGGATCATTTATTATGGACTTTTGCTGTTTATTGAGGTGGAGAAGTACGTGGTTAGAAAAGCTCTCTTACACTCATCCCATGAAGTGATAGTCCTTGTAAGCATGTGTTTCTCTCAGAGGTGTGCTTTGTCTCCTAATGAGAACAAAAAAAATTGAAGCTTCAAGGCATCCTTGCTGACTCCATTGAGTTTAATTATGTCACATAATCTTTCGAATTCATTTGATAGTCAAGGGGATCCTCAGTTGATAGCCCATGAAATTTGTTGTTTTGAATCATGGCAATTGTACCGTTTTTAATCTCAAAATTGTTGTTTGGGATGGTAGAAGGTACAATGTCATGTCTTGGAGTATGAGTGATAGGCACATCACTATGCATGCAATGATTAAATTCAACTCAAGTAGGAGGGTCTATTTGAATAATAGCAATGCAGAACCACCTGAAATAGAACCACATGTGAATGAGTAATTGTGGTAGACAAAGAACTTGATATCAGAAAATCCAAAATTCTAAATGTAGCTAACAAAAACCCAGTTGGCAACAGCTCCAATTTAATAACAGGATGTTAAGGTAGTATAATAGGTGTCAATCCAAGTGAGAGTGTAACTAGCAATTAGAATATGATAGACTACTTTAATCAAGCCAAATTGAGTCGATGGTTTGTAATCTATCAATCTAAATGATCAATTCAAACAACGGGAAAACAAAGATAAAGATCAAAGTAAACTAATAGAAACAAAGTGAAGTGGAAAGTAAAAAACAGAACAAAGTGCAGTGAAGGCAAAAATCAAGTGCAGTGAAAACAACTAAGCAAATGATGAGAAAAAAGGTTTCTTAAGAGGTAGAGATCGTGGACCAGCGTCTCACTTAAAGTCACTAAATCGCTTAACAAACTCAACAGAGTGGATCTCTAGGCAATAAACTTATAACTATTGAGTCCACTCTCGTGGCAAACAATCTTAGTAAAGCTATCAACCGACCTTATCATCATAGGTGTTTAACAACCTAACTAGCGTGAAGTAACAATTTCAAAGGGCCTAATAAACACCTTGGACAATTAATCTCTTAAGCTAAGGGTGTAAATTCTGATATAGTTGAATCAGACAGTTCAATACACCTATCGGGAGCTAAACGTCTAAGATCATGTTTCAACTCATCAGAAAAAAACAAGCATTAACAACATCTAAACAAAGGAGATCAGTATTATTCTACTCTTAAGCGACTTAGAAAACCATCAGTTAACTACTCAAAGGAGATCAATATTATTCTACCCTAAGTTAACTACTCAAAAACCATGGGTTAAAACAATCAAGATAACAATCAATTTGGATACATGATAATCAAATTCAGAAAGTAAACTTAGAATAAAAGTAAATTGAAACTGAAACAAAAGATCATAAAATGAAGGTATAATTCTTATTCTGGAGTTACAACAATGAAAAACTCAAAAGGTTTTTGAAGTAGCAGTAAAAACTTCGATAAAAAAAAAAGAAGTCTTCATAACACCAAGGAGGTATTTATATTAATCTCCCGTTAAACATAAAAATGAAAACAAAGAAAAACTAAGTAGAATAGTTGGCTCGGGTCATTATGTATATTGATTTCATGCTACGATCTGGTCCATTACGTTGTTGGGTTCCAATCTGAATTGTCGTTGGTTTCCAATTCAAGTCGTCATTGTTGTGGTTTCACTATTCGAGTCGCCGTGACGTGGTTTCATCTCTAGTCCAAACTTCCTGAAAGTAATTCCAAATATAATGTGTATGTTATGTAAATGTAACATACGCGAACAAATTATAAGTAAATTGAATATAATATAAATACAATAAAATGAAAAATGAACTAAAAATAACTGTTAAAATATGTATATATTATCTATTCTTGTTCAATCATCATATATGTCTTAAATATATAAAGCATGACCCTGATAATGACACCAAAAGTATGAAATAATAGTCATGGACTACTAACCCAAGTGGTAATATGAAACTATTGAAATACCGAAATTTAAGGTCTAACCACTTATATAACCTACAAATACCATACACACCCTTGAATATATATACATAAATATTATAATATTCTGAATTGCTGATACTTAACATGTTTCATTTTTTATTTTTTGGTAAACTAAAACATATTTTGTATGATACTCTTAAGACATTCACTAATGACAGTTTCCACTCAGATATTATCTTGAAATAAATCTATTTGGAACAAACTAAGCCATTCACTATGCATTCTCCAACTTACAAGTATTGATCATATGCAAACAATATAAAATTTCTACTTAAAACATTCACAAAAAGTGGTCACTTTGTCAAATCCAGCTTAATACACACAGAATATGTTATATGTATATATGTAAATGTAAAAATAAAGTAATAATTAGGAAGAGAGAGCTGAAAAGAATGGTACTGCTTTAATCGAGATATATAATATTTAAATAAAAATGAATAAACAAATCCGGTATTTAAGGATTAGTGTCCCCATCCAATTAATATCTCCACATTCTCGTCCAACCATCTAATTACATATCTGTCCATTTTTTGGCGCGAGAGATCTTAAACCCAAAAAAACAAACGTGTTCAAATATACACGTGTTGGTCAAAAGAAATGACACGTGGAGATACAAGAATGACGTGGCACATGTGGCTCTCACATGTTTAATAAGGACGGACAAATAGCCTCTAAACGCCGTTCAGATCGGGGACGGACGAGACATCTAAATGGCTTAGCTGTTTTATATTATTTTATTTAAAGACTCTTTTAATTTAATAATTTTGTTTACTTCTTCTGTTATTTACTACTTCATGATTTTATTTTATTTTATAGAAATGAGACTGAGTTCGACAACTAATGGTGTGCCGATACAGTTGTTGTATTATTTCCTTATTTTATTTTAATATTCCCTCTTCTTTTCTTCTTCTTCTGTGCACAAGATTCAAATTATTGATCATACTTCCCAACTGAAATTGAACCGAAGGATATAGTTTAAGATTTGTTTGATTAATACAAATATTTAATTTCGGATTAATTGTGGTACATGTGCTCATATTCATGAAACATCAATACGTCCTGACCCAATTCGAATATTTGTGTGCTTTCGTCAAACATTGACATTCTATGGACAATAGACCCACTTCCATTTTTATTTTGTGGAATCAGTTCCATATTAGGGAAAAAATCATCCATTACTTACTGATAACTAGAAAAACTTACCTTTCATTTTCAAAATGAAAATTTAGGAAGTTATATACTCTATGTGGTTCAAATTGGTAGATGTTTTGATTTTTTTTTTCACATAAAAAGTTGTTTTCGAATATTGATATAGATCCTCGAAACATTCTCAAACAAGCACAATTAGATATTTTTGAATGATTTCTAGCTACCAGAAAGTTTGACCTTTTTCAATTTGCTGATTTTGTAAACTCTTCTTCATGTTGGTGTGAAGTGGCTTACTGATGGTGGCAAACTTAATTTTCGTTGGTTATCGATATTATGTAGACAGAACATAGAGTACTGCATATATTTAGTATTGATTGGGTTTGCTTTTTAGATTTTGTGGAAAGCACATGTGAGAGTATTATGTTAATCTTGAGGAATTTATTTATTTTGCATTTAGAGGTAGAAGTTGTTTTATGCGTTATGTAGTGCCTCATTTATCTCGATATATTGGAAGTTGATATAGCAACAAATTATTTTGATGTTCTGAAGATGGTGAAAATTGTCATGCTTTCTTTACATATTTAGAAGACTTCTCGAAACTGAAAGTTCGTTTAAAACTTTATCTTTTCATATAACTCCTCGTTATTATAAGACAAATTTCTTTGTTTATAGTTTTAGAGAATAAGTTTGTGTTTTCAAATTTTTGGTTGTATACCACATAAGCTTATTTTCATTCGATAAAATATTAAGTTGATAAAAGTAAGTTAAAAAGTGAGAAAAAAAAAGGTTAAGGTAAAACAAAAAATTATAGCGTTACCAAGAAAAAAAGAAGAAAGCAAAAAAAAAAACAAAAAAAAAGATTTATATGCATCTAATAAAGAAAATCTAACTTTTTGAAATTAAAATTTGTTTCCAGAAAAATCTTATAAATAAATGATTGGTTGGATGAGTGATTGTGGTCAGTGGAAAACCATTCTTTTAGAGTACTCTGAATTTTATAAAACCGAGTAGTCGATTCGGTTTATCAATAAATCAACCAATTTAATTTAACTGATTAAATGGACAAAATGTGAATTAATAAGGTCGGTTATAGCAACTAATATATATATAAAAGGATCGTTATTGACGCCATTTCTTGTTACAGAAGTGATCAGAAATTTGAATTTTGGTTCCATGAAATCGTGCGAGCGTGACGCCAACGCGCCGCCTTAAAGCTTCGAGAGAGAGATATGAATTGTTCGACAGATCGAAACGTGTCAATTTCTATGTCATTGGATTAGTCGGATTCGGTCTGAGAAAGAAAACAAACGTGCAGAGAGAGAGAAAAGACGCCATTAGAATAGTAGTAGAAGTGAAATGTGAGAGAGATGAAAATTATTATATACATTCCTCTCTGTTTATTCATGAACCACATGTGCTCTCTCTTCTTCTTCCCCTTATTTCATAATTCCTTTTTCTTTTCTTTTTTTTTCCATATCTTTCACAATTCACAGGCATCCTCTATTCTCTCTCTTCCATTGCTTATTCTCTTCCCAATGTTCAACCTCATTTTACTCTACCATTCTTTAGATCTACTTACTCTTCTTCTTCCTTTTTTTACCCTCTTCTTCTTCATTTTCCGGTGACCGGAGCCGCCTCCATTAGGTAATACTTCTCATCTAATCACCATCCTTGCCCTTTTATTTTTTCACCATCTATCTATTCCGTCGTTGACTCTCTTCGTTTCATGATCCCAATCTTCTTTTGTTTTTTCTCAGTTTGAGATTCATCGTTGTTAAATGATTCAATTAGAACTCTTCGAGTTTTTTTTTCCGAACTGTTCTCGGATCATTGCTTAAACAGTTTTATCTGACTGAATTAGTTTTCAGATTTTAACTTCGTTAATTGGTGGATTTATGATCAAAGCTGGGTGATATTTACTCAATCTGATAAACAAAGTGATTCAGATTTTTTTTTGCTGTTGATTTTGTTTTTTGAGTTCTAAGGATGCTGAAGCTCGAATCGCAATTTGAAATTTCCCGCTAATGTTCAATTCCAATTGCTTCACCAACTACTTGTTGTGGTCCCTTTTTGAATATTTGAATTCTTCTATACATTTACAGATCAAGATCGTCCTGACTTTGTTTGAAATTTGGATACAGGTTTTTGGTCTGATCACAGAGATTCTGGTTGAAGGAAAAGTTGTTTGAATTTTTGGAATTTGTCTTGCGTAATTGGTGTTGTTGCATGAAGAGAAACTTTGATAAATGGTCTGTGAAATGGAGACTGATCAAATTGAGGAAATGGATGTCGAAGTCTTGTCAATGTGGCCCGAAGGTGTTGGAACTGAAGCAGACAAACAGTTCAACGTTGAGAAACCAGCCGGTGATTTAGACATGTTGAAAGAAGTGACAATTTCCGAGAAACCGACCTATGCGGATTTGAAACGATTACCAGAACTAATGAACACGACTCAACAAGGCTCGTCTCAGCTAACTAACCTTGTGAAACAATGGGGGTATATGCAGGACAATGCTTTTAGGCTATTAAGAGAAGAGCTTAAGAATCTCACTAGACAGAGAGAAGAAGCTGAGGCTAAAGAGCTCAAGATTATTGAGGAGTATAAGTTTGAGAGCAACGATCCTGAGAATCTTCCGGTTTTGGATGAGACTAGCGATTTGTTCCGCAGATTTAGGCAGAAGAAACAACATGAGTTGGTGGATAGGCAAAAGATTGAGATCGATGAGGAGTTTGACACGATTGCATATTGGAAACAGAAGGCTTTGAGTTTGGAGAAAATGCTTGAGGCAAGTACCGAGAGAGAAAGGAGATTGATAGAGAAGCTGAATGAGAGTTTGAAGACTATGGAGAGTCATCATGCTCCTGTCGAAGAACTCACTCAAAATCTTAGGAGAGCTGAAGGTTTCTTGCATTTCATACTTCAGAGTGCACCTATTGTTATGGGACATCAGGTAAGTACATGATTTGATCTTTGTTTTTACTTCTTTTCGAGTAAAAGTTTCTCTGATTTTTTGTTTTTTTTTTCAATTTCAGGATAAAGATTTACGCTACTTGTTCATCTACAACAAGTTTCCTAGTTTGCGGGAACAGGTTAGAAATGTCTTCCTTGTTCTGTTGGATTGTTGACCATTCTCTTAAAGAAGTCTGTGTTTGATTTGATCTGTTTCCTACTAATTTCAGGACATTTTGGGAAAAACAGACGCTGAGATATTCAAAGGTGGTGGAGTTAAAGAATCTGAAGATTTTAAGAGAGAGGTTCTTGAGAAAGGAAAAGCTTCAAAAAGAGAGATCACATTCAAGACAGATCTATTCGGATCAAAGACGTTTTTGATATATGTTGAGCCTGTTAAAAACAAAGCTAATGAGACAATCGGTATAAACTACATGGGAATGGAAGTAACTGATCAGGTTAGTTAACTAAAGATGATTGAACCAAACCTATAATATATGTTCTCGTTTCACTTGTTGACTTTATCTTCCTGCGTTACAGGTAGTGAAGAGGGAAAAAATGGCGAAACTTAGAGAAGATAACGCAGTGAGAAAGGCCATGGAATCAGAACTGAACAAGACCATCCATATTACAGGTTTGTTCAAGTAGTGACATCAAGTGTCGAAAACATTCATGTCAGAAAAAAACTTGACTTCAATTTATGTTTGTTTTTTTGCAGAGGAGACAATGAGAGCGAAGCAAATGCTAGCAACGATGTCTCATGAGATAAGATCCCCACTTTCAGGAGTGGTGGGAATGGCTGAGATACTTTCCACTACAAAACTGGATAAAGAGCAAAGACAGTTATTAAATGTCATGATCTCTTCTGGGGATTTGGTGCTTCAGCTAATTAACGATATTCTTGATCTCTCCAAGGTTGAATCAGGTAGAATACATAATCTTTAAGTTAAGATCTTTCGTTGTGGTCATTGTTTACCTATTGTTTTGAGTATTTGTGTGTTCTTTTCAGGTGTGATGAAATTAGAAGCTACAAAGTTTCGACCGAGAGAAGTGGTGAAGCACGTGCTTCAGACAGCTGCGGCATCGTTGAAGAAATCTTTGACATTAGAAGGAAACATTACAGATGTTGTTCCCATTGAGGTTATTACACAAACAGTACATTTCTGAAAGATTTAGATATGGCAAAGTCTTTGTGATCTTAACTAATTTTTCCTTTTATGTTCAGGTGGTAGGTGATGTTCTAAGAATTCGGCAGATCCTCACCAATTTAATAAGGTTCTTATACAAATCCTGGATTATTTGCATAATGACAAGTTTTGGTTCCTGATGGTTTCAAACGTTTTGCAGCAATGCTATCAAATTTACGCATGAAGGAAAGGTGGGGATCAAACTTCAGGTGATATCAGAACCATCCTTTACCAGTAACAACTCAATGAACGCAGACCCTGAGGAACAAGAACAGAACAGTTTGACCGAGACTTCGGTTTGGATTCGTTGCGATGTTCATGACACTGGAATTGGAATCCCAGGAAAGCAAGCAATTCTGAAAAATGAACTGCACAATAACATGAAAAGAACTAATCTATATACTAAACCCATGTTTTGGTGTTTTTGTGCAGAACACGCTATTCCATGTTTGTTCAAGAAGTACATGCAAGCAAGTGCTGATCACGCCCGGAAATACGGTGGAACCGGTCTTGGACTTGCCATTTGTAAACAGCTGGTAAACTACTCTTTAAGTTTACAACATTGGAAAATTGAAGAACTTCCTTCTTCTAAAAACTTTCTCCATTTGTTTACAGGTGGAGTTAATGGGAGGTCAACTCACAGTGACTAGCCGGGTCAACGAAGGCTCAACGTTCACATTTATATTACCCTACAAAGTTGCAACATTAGATGATTATTCAGATGATCAAGATGAGTTCTCCGACATGACGGATCATCAATCCGAACCAGACGACACAACTGAAGGATATTTCCAATTTAAACCACTTCTAGGATCTATCTATTCCAATGGTGGGCCGGTCATTGGTAATAACTTCTTACATCATAAAGTCATGCTCACTAGTCCAATCAAGCTCATCAATGGTATTGTCGCCGATCCTTCTAACAACCTTGAACAAAGCAAGACGGTTCAGATTGAAAACGGTGGTTACATAGAGGAATCTAAACTCGAACTCAGTTCTGGTCATATTCCTGAATTACCTTGCCAATATGAGAATGAGAATAGTCGATGCTCCTCAAAGGATTCTGAATCTTGTACTAGTTCACAAGCTAGCTCAGAAGGTGGAATCTTAGAAATGGAGTCAGAGCTTACGGTTTCATTTCATAGGGAAGAGGAAAAAACGGAGATAAACCTCAAAGAGAGATCAAAGCCAAAGATTTTGCTTGTGGAAGATAATAAGATCAACATCATGGTTGCAAAGTCGATGATGAAACAGTTAGGTCATACCATGGATATTGCTAGTAATGGAGTTGACGCCATAACCGCGATTAATCGGTCTAACTACGATTTGGTACTCATGGTATGTCAATTCTCTAATTTCAGATCTAAAGACTTCGTTTTTCTCAAAACTTACTTAATTGGAAAAGGCTTAGAATTTATATTGGGTTCATAGGATGTGTGCATGCCAGTTCTGGATGGTTTGGAAGCTACAAGACTGATCCGTTCGTATGAAGAATCTGGAAACTGGAATGCTGCAAAAGAAGCCGGAATAGATACAAAGACATTGGAGAATAAACAAGTTTGTGTGCGTTCCACAAACCGGCTGCCTATAATCGCGGTAAGAACTTGATCAAATCACAAAACACAGCTCTGATGCAAAACTTGAGAAAAAAAACTGAGCAAAATGGGTTTTGGAATGTGCAGATGACGGCAAATACATTAGCAGAGAGCTCAGAAGAATGTTATGCAAATGGTATGGACTCTTTTATTTCAAAACCTGTAACATTGCAAAAACTGAAAGAGTGTTTACAACAGTATTTGCATTGAGATTTTCAGAGTTTGGTGTTTGCTAGAGTAAGTGGGTGTATTGTGTATAAAACGTGTAGGAAAAAGTTTTGGAGAGCTAGAGAGAATAGCTTGCTCTCTTTAGAGATGTATAGTTCAATAAATAAGAGCCTTGTCTTCTTTATTTATTTGTGGCAAATTTCTGGCGAGCGACAAAACATTTTTGTTCCCACCAGAGTAATAGCAGCAAACTCTACAAAACAACAGAGAACATTCTCAAGCTTTTCAAAACAAACTTATCTCGATTTCTGTTGGCTGTAACGTTGTATTCCATGGACATCAACAATCCCGGGAGGGAACACTGGATCCATGGCTGCTCTAACCGCAACTTTTGTAACTGATTCAACATTCACTGGAGGTGTGAATAAAGGTCCGAGTAACGGAAGTTGGTTCAGAGGTTTTGCTTGTTGTAGAACCTACAAAAAGCCAAAAACGTTATAAAATTTTAAGATAAAAGAGACAATCTTTTGAGAGATACTGCAACAAGAGGGAAGTCCTTACCATCTCCATAGGTGAACCAAATACTCCCAATGGGATCTTCATGCTCCCAACACTGCGAGTTCCATATATAAAACCAGGCCGCAAGATGATGCCTGCACAATATCCACCAAAATTTCAAACGTAATAAACAACAAGTATCAGAGAGAGTGAGAGTTTTGTAGTTGTAACATGATAGCTTTACCTCCATAAGCAAATCTTGTGAGCAGCTCAGTCTCAGCAGCTCGCTGTAAAGAACAAAATAAAAAGTTTTATTTGAACAAAAACTAACAAGAAAGGGCTATCCAATAACTGCAATTTGAAAAGTAAACGAACACCTTTCCCTCATAGTATCCTCTCAACAAGTAGTTGGCTAATCCAAAATCCGCAGCAGAAATATAGACAAATCTTTTAACACCTGGCCAACCAAGGGAACCCAATTAGAATGGCAGTATAATATTGGTAATCCAAGATATGCCCTGCTAATATATTCCCAGGAAGCCAGAGTTTTTAATGTTGTACTAGACTAATTCACATAACTTGTATTTCCCTGCTCCACTTCTCTCTACACGATCAACTTAACTTAATTTTGAACCATGGGGTTCTCAATCTTTTATGATCCCTCTGTGTCTATCTGAGATAGATATCTCAAAATTAATACAAGGCTATCAAAATAATATATATAGCTTGCAAGAATATATATCGTCCTGGTTATTGCACATTAAAAGAACATTTACCTTTTTCAGAAGCAGCTCTAATTGCGTTGATGTTTGCAGTCCCGTTAATCTTATACATATACGAGTTTGAACCAAAACCACCAGCACAAGAAATCTGCAATAATTCATCCCAGATAACTTTCAATAATGTACAATTGTCAGATGCAGCAGTGTTTTAATAAGTAAAAATCTAAAGCAGATGATAGAAGGTTTTAATCAAATTTCTACATTATTCCTAAACATGAAGAAAAAACCTACCACAGAAGTTACCCCATCAAGAGCATCTTTCAATGAATCAGATGATAGAAGGTTTCCTGGAAACAAAAGTGGAATACAAAGAGAAAATGAAAACACATGAAAAAAAGAATCTAGTTCCCACAAACATATTAAGGAGTTACCAATACCTTGATGCCATGTTACTCTGGTAGCCCAGGACTCTTGTAAAGACGACCTACCAGACCTGAAACCCATACAAATGGTGAAATACAAACCCGTAAATGAACATCTAACATATATCAGATTTCTTAAAACGAGAAGCTTCAGCTGTGAGCTACAAATTTTATACCAAATTGAGTTTGAAATATGAGATGATTTAACTTGCAACAATCATAGCCACAACAACTTTTGATCAGATACCTGCTAATGCTAGAGACAGACAAGCCGCGATCTAAAGCTTCTTTACAGATATGTGATCCCACAAAACCATTTCCACCCAGGACAAGCAGCTGAGAGTACAAAAAATAAGTTGTAAGGTGATGAACAAAAATGCAATATTCTTAGAGATAAATCACCAAGTTAAATTCCCAGAAACCCAAACCTTCTCGGTTGGAGGTGGAGGCACATGTACAGTCTCAGCTTCCTCCACATTGAAGGGCTCATCAATTTTGTTGGAGTCTGTGGAGAGATACCTCCCGCCACTGGAAGCAGAAACGAACCTAAAGCAACATAATCAAGAAGCACAGGACAAAGAAACTCAGTTAAGACACTAAATTTCACAGAATACCTTTCGAGGGAATTACAAGTACTAATAAATGAATACAGTTCATTACCAAAAACTCTATTGCAATGAACGATCAATTATGAATTACACCAATCACCTAATTTTAAATTGCCTAGCTCATGACACCATCCCAGCTCTACGAGAAATTACTAAAACAAAATGCGCATTTCCTTCAACACTGACATAGATACTTGTAAAAATTCGAGAATCTACAAATCGAAAAGGCCTAGAAGATGATTATCTTTTAAAGGTCGATCAAAATTAAGAAAAGAGCGGGGAAGGGAACACTCACCGTGTCTGGGAAAAAGACAATTTGTGACGAATCAGACGCGAAACGATCGTTCTCATTTTCGATTCGGAGAAAGAGAAAATAACAAAATTTGATTTAGAAGAAACAAAAATCTTGTAAGTAGGAGATAGTCCGATGGCAATGGAGATGGAAAATGGAACAGAGAGCAAAACGTCGAAGAAAATAATGCTACAACTGAGATCATTGAAAAGTCATTTAATTGGGCTTACATCTTAGTGGACTTTAGTGGCCCAAAACCATAATATCTATAAGTTTACTCAGGTTATTTTCTGGTTAATGTAAAGTTAATAATATTGTCCATCTCTAAGCATATTCATATCTGTCGTTAGTTTCTTAGCTGACTTGTAGATACGTCTTATTTTTTAGCTACACTTTTGTATGTAAACATTGTAGTCTCGTTCGTTTGTTCGGTTTCTTTTTTTTATATGGTATTAGATCCTAAACAAACACCTAAAATTTTAATTTAAAAATATTAATCGATAACTCTTTTCGTCGCCGTTATATCTGAAATCGAAGTAAAGAAGACAATTTTTTCGTATGATTTGTGCTCAACTAATAATCATGGCAATGTGATCTAACATTCTCTACTCCAAGAAGCATATCGAGAGGAGGAGTGTGCCAATAAAACCACTTGAGGATGTATACAACATAGCCATGCATGAGGAAGATCTTGGTGTTGGCGGCAACGACGCAACACCTAAAGTCACTGCTTTTGCAGCTCAGTCAAAACAACTGAAATAGCGATCAAAGATAAAGGACACTAGTATGGTGTATGGTCATTGCAACCGAACAACACACATTTGCGATATGTGTTTCAATGTTATAAGATATCCCGAATAGTGGGGAAATCGACCAGAAAGGTCGAACCTTTATTGGCAAAGGTCAAGGTATTGCAGGCCGTGAAAGTGGACAAACGCAATATGCCAACTGTGTTTATGTGCCTCATGTTGACTCACCACCGATGGAACATGTTAACTACGTCATTACTAACAATGACAACGATGGGGTGAAGCTTACTGATGGCCAATGGAAGATGTTGAAGACACTTTTGAACTCTGGAAATGAGTCATCATCTTCTGCAAAACGGTTATCAGGTATTTCAGTTTCTTTTTCTTGGATACTTGATGCAAGCGCATCACATCATCTCACAGGAAGATATGAGATGATGTCCCATGTTTGTGATATGCCCCCATGTATTAGCTATCATGGCTCATGGCAGAGAAATGGTTTCAGTAAAAACTAGTTCAATTCAAGTTGCTCCAAATTTGTTGTTGAAATCTGTTTACTTCCTTATGGGTTGAAGTCATAATTGATATCAGTAACACAGTTTATGGATGAGAATAAGTGTGTGTTTCAATTAGCTAATCAATATCTTGTGATACATGACCGCAATTGGAGGATGGTGATCTGGGCGACTAAGAGCAGCTCTAATGGGTATTTAAATTGGGGTTCTTCTTAAAAAATATGATTTAATTAAATCAAAATGAATAATTATGTGAAGAACCGTTTCTTAAACAAGAGTTTTATGAAACTTTAAGAACGGGCGACGTGTCAACGCATGATTGGAGAAATATTTTAGCAAAAAAAAAAATCAATGCGGCAACGTCGCTCCCGTCGTTCTATATCCCTATCAAATCCCTCTCTTCAATGCGATCCTCTTCAAATCCCTAGTTTTGGATAGCTCTACGATTCGGATTATCTCCTTCATCGTCGATTCTTCATCTCCTCTTGCTTCTTCTCCTTCCTTTGCCTCACCGATCGCCATCGGTCCAGATATTAGACTCGTTAGCGTCTGCTTCAGAGATAACTGTGAAGCAATTCAACAAGTCAGAATCTACTCTCGTTGCCCGTCGATCGAGTAGAATCTCATTGTCTTGCGTTGTTCTGGCTTCTATTTCATTGAGGTTCGACGATTGTTAATCATTTTCGATAAACATCGATATCTTGGAGGTTGCAATTTTGCGTAAATTTGTGTAAGAAATGTTCGATCAGTGTTAAGACTGTTTGATTTTTCCTTCTGATAAGTTTTGTACTGCTCGTTCTTCCTGAAAATATTATCAAGTGGCGTTTCCTTGCTAAAAATATAGAGATCGCCTGGATTTTGCTAAATTAGTGTTGAACCTCGTAATTTGATTCCTGCTACTTTTCTATCTTTGTTTAGGTTGTTCTCGGATAATCACATTGTTGGTTTGTTATGTTACGTAGTCTCTCCGATCATCAAACCTACTATATGCATCAAAATTCGCTAAAGATGATTTTGGAAAAATGATAATGGAGCTTCTGATTTGTGTGATAATGTTTGCCTTAAAGATATCTCTGGAAATGTTAATACTTGAACCTTAGCCTGTGTGATCCAAGGATTTGGGAATGTTATGTGATGTTAGTTATGTTTTTATCTTTTCAGCCACTTCCCATTTCCTCGACAGTCTTTTTACGGAATATGGTGCCATTTTGATTTCAGTGACATTGATTCTTCTCTTTGGTGAGGTAAGCTTTCAATTTCCTGTAAATTTTAGAAGAGAAACAGGTTTTGAAGATGAAGATGGCGACCTTTGAACTGGAAAAACTGATTCAAACTGAGTCTCTTCAATAAACTTTGAGGATTGAGGTTCTTTGGTAATGTTTAGTGTTGATGAAGGAGACAATAGTTTCTTTGCTTCAGGTGTTTGTGGTGGTGAGTGGATAAGTAGAGTTCAATGTGTTTCAGGATGTTCCAACATTGGTGGTTCAAATGGCTGTGATTGAGCCTCTTCCTTTGAACTTGATGAGGACAATGGTGTTGATGGAGTCGATTTTGATGGTTCATGAGGAAGTGTTGAAGGTGAAGGTATAGGAGATGCAAATTTAGTAGAAGGTGATCAAAATGAAGATGATTCTGGTGACTGTGGTGGCGATTGAGACCAAGTTTCTTCTTGAGCCTTTTGTGGTGGTTGGTGGCTAACACTTTGCCATAAATGGACAAGTTTAGCCAAGTTTCCAAGTCTGAATCTCTTGCGGCTTTGTCTGTTGTTTGGATTGGTAGGATTGTGTTCGTACGTTTGGATATGTATATGCTTAATGAGAGGAGACAATTTTTTTTCTTAAGAACCTTAGTGGAGTTCTACCATTGGAACTCCAAAATATTAAAACCAAAACAAGAGTTCTTAAATCATTATTTTCATTAAAAGATGTTAAGAATCCCTAATGGGATTCTAATGGTTGGAGAAGATCTAAGAGAGTTGGAGGCACCTTTCACTTTAGGTGTATGAAAATGGCAACAACTGTCACTACCAAAGAAGAGTTCTAGTCTCTATTGTGGCATGGTCATTTAGGGCATCCATCATCAAAAGTTGTTTATATGATTCCTAATGTTTTATTTTTTATTTTTTCGAATAAAGTGTGAAGTTTCTCTCCGCGTTTTCCAATAAGCAAAAAATACAATTTCTGAAATCTTTGAGTTAATACATGTTGATGTCTAGGGGACATATCTGACTCTGTCACATAGTGGTGCCAAGTATTTTCTAATGATAGTAGATGATTATACACGATGTGTCTCGGTGTATCTCTTGAATGATAAGATTCATGCACCCGTGCAACGAAAAACTTCATAGCAATAACTAAAAAATTAGAACTCGAGACGATTCTCAGGTGACAATGGCTCCAATTTCTTGATGTTAACAACATGTGTAGGGACTCCACAACAAAACAAAACAGACGTGTAGAACGAAATCACCATCACATAGTGCGAGCATTGAAGTTTCAAGCAAATCTTCCTCTTGTGTTTTGATCAATAGAACTCCAAGTTTAATACTCAACAATCAAATGCCCTATGAACGTCTCTACAAGAAGTTACCTACATATACACACATTCAAGTGTTTGGGTGTCTCACCTACGCTTTCAATCAACAGAGGAATGGTTATAAATTTGTGTCATGGAGTTCTCGTTGTATTTTTGCTGATATTCGTATGGAAAGAAAGTATGGAGGTTGTATGACGGAGAAAGAAGGATTTATCATCTCCAGGGTGTTGTTTTTGTTGAGGATAAATTTCCGTTTGCAGATGTTACATACAACATTGTCGAAGGAAGAAGATGACTTGTGAGCACCAATTTAAGACAATTTGAGTTCAAATGAAAGAAATGTTGGGCTAACACATATCTTTATTGGTCCAAATCCAACACAAGTTCTCCAAAGATTATAGGGACAGAAACAAATGAAGAAAGCCCAAATGGGGATGTTGTCCATGGAGATGCGCAAGTGAATAATATGAACTCGGCATTTGTGACAGTGACATCAGCGTCTCTGAACCATGAAGTACTTGGTTCAGAGTTTGGAGAGAGGAATAACCGAATATCAGAAAGGCTAGAATGACGATCACAAGAACCGAGTCTTGTGGCAACTGGCAAGAAACTCGCAATACTTCATGGATACAGAATAGAAATATGTATTTGTTAAATAATATACACGCAGTTGTACACACGTAATCAAAAACATAAATTACTCATATCAGATACATCTTGCATCCTAAACGCAAAAAAATACGATCAACGATCTGTTAGTTTCTTTTGCTGTCTTTGAGACAACGAGAAGGCTGGAAAGACATTATCTTTAGTTTCTCAGAGAGTAGAGGAATTCGCTATCGGTCACTGTAAGGGTTACTGTTGAGCTACTTTTTGTTTTTTTTTTGATAAAAGGTCTCACTGTTGATCTACTTTCAGGGACCAGTTTTTTTATTTACAAGATTCTCTGGTTTGGTCAAACTTCATCCGTTAAGCTGCTTGTGGGGATTGGTTTTCGATTCGTAACATGCTCTGGTTCATTTACCGAGCCGACCTTCTCTGACGCGATCTGAACTTGGTTAGTGTCATTGGATGAGCTTGCAATGTCTCCATGTGGCCGAACTTTGTTGGATTCCTTGGATGAGGAGCTACTGTCGCTTGATGAAGCTGTCTTGTTGTCCAGGAAACGAACTACGACACATGTGATGTTGTCTGCACTTCCTCTCTTTATTGCACCTCCCACGAGCTTTTTTGCTGATTCCTCTGGATCTTCGACTTCCTTAACCATTGCAACTGCGTCCTGCAAAATGTGAATCAAAGATTATAAATTAGTACTGGTGCAGGAAAATAGAAAGTGTTTGACGGAGTAATAAACTGCGCAGACCTCATTAGAGAAAACATCCCACAGTCCGTCACTTGCTAGAATCAAAAACTCGAGAGAATCATCAATCTTTTGTTCCTGTATACAATAATAGAAGGGTTCGAGAAAATTGGTCAGCTGGAGAACAGATGTGGACAAGGAAGATCATATCATATGCAATCTGTTTCTTATGAGTGATGAAAATACCTGGATTTCTGGATCAGAAACAACATATTGTTTCAGAAGCCGATCACCAAATGCACGAGAAACTGCAAGAACTCCTCCAACCCTCCAAGTTCCTTTTAAAATGGTGGATGCAACACATAGTCACATACCAATTAGGACTACGTGTTGAAAAAACGCCCTAACAAAAAAGTATAATATTATATTTTCTTGTCACTAACCTGCCCACATCACAAATCCACCAGCATTCTCAATCCTTTCACGTTCATCATTTTGGTCAGGTTTATGGTCCCTTGACACGGCGATGGCTACAAGGGAAGATAAATGAAACAAGACATTATCTATCAGGATACATGGTACTGGTAGTGTCATAGAAAGATATAGATTTCATAAGGGATCTCCTGGAAACTTACCGTTTCCGCCTCTGCTGATAACAGCTCTTGAATCACCAACATTTGCAACAAGTAAACGGTCACCAAAAAGAATAGCCGTGGACGCAGTCGAACCAGCGTCTCTGTTGTGACTGTCTTCTGACTTGAGAAGTTCGGAGTCTGTGTGGTTATAGGCATCAGCTAGAATATTGAACCAAATTCAACGTAGATCAGAGTCTGCATGTATAACAAATCATTTAAAAACAACTTTGCACAGAGCTTTTTCTGACAGTACTTATAGCTGATTTGGTGTCAGAGATAAACTTTGGATGGGTGATCAGATTACTGAAAAGATGACGCTTCACGTACTCAGCTGCTCTGGCTCCACCATGGCCTGGCAAAATCGTAAGTAACATTATTAATTATATGTTCCCTAATGTCAAAACTAAGCTATAAGCTAAGAGCGAGAACTGGAGGTTTAATAAGCATCAAAACAAATCTTAAGGCCATGAATCAGGATTCATAAGAAAGGCTATATAAAAACTGATGATTCTAGGTTTCTTGAGATTGTTGTACAATAGCTTGTTCAGAGAGATAGAAAATGGGGAAATACCATCAAAAACTCCAAAAAGACCAACGATTTCTCCATCGATGCCGTCGATCCTCGTCTCAAAAAAGTCTTCCATAGATGATCTCTTCCCAGCCGAGCTTGCATATCCATAACTAAATTTTCCATTTTGGCTGAAATTGAATTGTGTCATGAGACATTTAACACCACCAAAATCACATTTATTATAGAAAACAAACAAAAAACTGGAATTAACATGATTCAAATCATTTAAAAGCTTCATAGATTAAATTCAAGTTGAGAGACTAATGAATGACCTGAGACCTCCTCCGCTCGCTGGAGTTTCAACATTCTGCGTCGGGTTGGAATTCGACAACGCTAAATCCAGATATCCCATATTTATCCACAATTATCTAAAACGCTTATTCCTCAATCACCAGATGATCTTCACAGGATGTTCGTTTAACCTAATATTGAGCAACAAGATAACAATCGGGAAAGATCTCTAAAATCAGGATTTAGGAAACACAAGTCAATCGTGATCTTCGCAATAACAAAAAAAGGAAAAGAAAAAAGGTACCTAAAATTTCCATGAAAGAATTAGAAGAAGACAGATGCAATGATGATTGTAAATAAGAAGGAAGAGGAGAAGCAGATGAGAGATTCATGGTTGATTCCTCCAGTTTGAGAGAGAGAGAGGAGAGAAAACAGATGATCGATCGTGGAAGAAAAGCGCAAACAATGGGAAGCTAAAAATAGAAGCACAAAGAACTTTAGGCAAGTAGAGTAGTATCACGTGGGTCCCGTACAAGTCCAGTTATACAAATTATTGGGCTCATGGGCCATTGGCCCATTTTAATATAAGTTTGACTAGAGTTGGGATAAGTCTACTCCTACTGCCAAACAGCAGCATAAACTTCTAGTCGGAGAAGCGTGAGACGTTTGGCAGGCAATGATCTCATAACTCCAATCTACGAAAATTTTAATCTCTTATATACAAACTAAATTTCTTATATACAAACCTATTAATAAAATTTGATATTCCAAAAAATGCCTTTAATGAAAATTTCCCAAATTAATTATTATTAAAAAAAAAAAATTAAATCTTCTTCTCTCTCATCTCCATCTCTTTCCTCCCCTCCCTTAGCTTCTCTCTCCTCCTCAATCGGGTTTCAATCTTGGACCGCTGGGAGTCTCGACGCCGCCGGCTCCGACGTGCACCGCCGTCGCCTCCGCCGCCTCTCCTGCCATTACCGTCGTGTGTTAATCTCCACAGCTTCGTTATTGATTTGCCTCTTCACTTTGGGCATAAGAAGGTCAATTGCAAATTGAATTTTAAGCTTCAAATTGATAATTTTGCTTTCGTTATTTGGTAGAATCTGGGTCGAATAAGACTTAAACATAGTGCAATCATAGATTTAGAACTGCCACAAGCGAACGAATATGAGTTGATAACAGTTGGTTTCTGCGATAGTAAAACTAGTATAACTAGAATCAGTTATACAGAACTGAATGAGTTGTACATTCTTTAGTTGCATTTCTGCATTAGGCTGATGAAGAAGCTTAATTTCATAGTTGATTATTTGGTATAATCTACCTCTAATAATACTTGACATTGGTAACAATTGTAATGTATAGGCTGAAACTTATAGATTTAGAACTGCCTAAATGATCGATGGAATCTGAGTTGATAAAAGTTTGTTTCTGCGATAGTTAAACTAGTTTAACTAGAATCCGTTATACGTTTATGACCATTCTTTAGTTGTACATTCTTTAGTTCCATTTTCCCCATTTTTGCATTGGGTTGGTGAAGAAGCTTAATTTCATAAATGATATTTTTTTTTTTGGTTATTTGGTAGAATTTGGCTTGTATAAAACTTGATTGAATATGGTCACAATTGGGTGAAACATGGTGTAAAACTGGTAGAACTACATTAGTTATACAAGTATAACTGGTAGAACTACATTAGTTATACAAGTAAAACTGGTATAACTACATAAGTTGTACAAGTAAAACTGGTATAACCACATAAGTTATACAAGTAAAACTGGTATAACTACATAAGTTATACAAAACTTAATCAATTTTTTTGTTTGCTTTAGCAGGGCATTATGAACAACAAAGTCGTGATATAGTTTAAATGCAACGACCGTAATAGTTGTATATTGATGAAGCACGCGGTAGAGGGTATCACTTTGTCGATGATTGAAGAATGTCTATATTAGAGGCTTGGTTTAGATGAAAGTAAGGTTAGATTATAGTTGAGGTTCTACCGACCTACGGTCAGAGATGAGGTTGAAGTGAGTATATGTGATGATGTGGATGTGTGTGGTTATCTAGCCTACATTGATGAATATAATCGTAGTACGACAACATTGTTCGTGGATGTCATAACTAGATCGGAAAAACCAGAGGAGAGAATGTCGAGACAAGTGTCAATAGCAATTCAAAGCTTTGTTGGTTGTAATGATGGTGAGGGAGGAGCAGCTGCTATTACAGTATATTCTCCACCAGTTAGACAGAATGAAATTGAGCAAGAAGATGGAAGTTTGGATATTAGTGTTGAAAGATCAGATATTGGTGATGTATATGTAGAACGTCCACCCGCTGTAGAGAGTAGTCAGTTTGCAGAGGAACGGGAAGACGGCTTAGGTTTGAGTTTGCATCAAGAATTTAAAGATAAGAAGACATTGCAAGAAGTTGTGGATAGAGGATCATTTGTCAACAGCTTTTGTTTTGCCATTAAAAGATCTTAACCAAGTCGGTTGTGGATTGTATGTAATAAAGAAGGCTGCAACGTGTACGAGCATCAAAGATTAAAAATATGGATATTTTCAGGATTATAAAGTACACAAAGATGCATACATGCTCTCGGGCTAGTCAGAGCGAGAGTAGTGGCACAAAGAGGCACTGCACGTCAGAAATAGTTGCAAGTGTCTTGCAAGAGGATTTTCCTGGACAAATGAACACTCCAACTCCTAAAGTTATCATGGGTCTTGTGAAGACAAAACTTGGAGTGAGTATATCGTACTCCACCGCGAGGAGAGGGAGAAAACTTGCTATTGATAGGCTGCGTGACACTCCAGAAGAAAGCTACAAGATGATACATTCCTATTTATACGAGTTACAGAAGGCAAATGCGGGTACAATAACACATGTGCAAGTAGATGAGAATGGGAAGTTCAAGTACCTTTTCATAGCTTTGGGAGTTAGCATCGAGGGATTTAGAGTGATGAGGAAAGTGATTATTGTAGATGCAACATTCCTCAAAAACGGATATGGTGGTGTATTAGTTTTTGCTATTGTTCAAGATCCTAATCGCCACCATTATCCAATTGTGTATGGTGTACTAGATGGAGAGAACGATGCTAGTTGGACATGGTTTCTCCAGACTTTGAAGACAGTTATACCAGATTCTTCCGAATTGGTGTTTGTTAGTGATAGGAATGCAAGGCTCATCGGCGCCATAGGTAATGTGTATCCGGAAGCCCATCACGGGTACTGCATATGACATATGTCAAAAAATGTGAGAGCTCATGCGTCTAGTACCAACAAATCCGTTATTGGTTGGAAATTCATGCAGTGTAGTAGGCAGTACACAGTTGCCGATTTCAACTGCGAATATAGTTTATTTATGAGAAGATTTCCGACTGCAGCCAATTATTTGGAGGAAAGTACTGTGAAGGAAAAGTGGGCTAGGTGTGTCTTTCCGGGAGAAAGGTATAATATCGACACAAGCAATAGTGTGGAGTCTATGAATAATGTGTTTAATGAAGTAAGGAAGTTCTCCCTAATACCCATGCTTGATACAATCCTCAAAACATTTGCGAAGTGGTTTTGTGATCGTTGGATGGAAACAACGAAAGGTACGACTGAAAACAAATTGGTGCCATTTGTGGTGAACATAATGCATGATTCATGGGCTGTTGCCGAGAGGTTGATTGTGATGGCACTTAACACCTTTGAATTCGATGTCGTCGGTAGTGATGGAAAGAATTATTTTGTTTGCTTGGAATCGAAGAGCTACAGTTGTAGAGTGTTCAACATTGAAAAGTATCCGTGTATTCATGCATTGGTTGCATTCTTTCATTACCATAAGATGGAACCTCGACCTCGTAATATCTCATTATATGAGCTTTGTTCTAAATATTATTGGTCCGTGTTGTGGGCACTTGCGTATACCAGGTCTATTTTGTTGGTGCCCGAGATGTCGCAGTGGGATGTTCCATATTACATCAAAGACAAAGAAATCAAACCACCTGACAGGATTATTAAAACGGGAAGAAGAAAAGTGAAAAGGATGCCATCGGTAGGAGATACACGTCCAAGATCATCAAACGTAAAGAGGCCGAGACAAAGGTTCCAATCGCCAATATTCAGATACCTAGCAGAAGATGAGGTCAATCAATGATTTGTTGAGTCTTTCCCAATATTCGTGAAACTTATAAAATTAAGGTATTTCCTTATAGCCTTATGACTCTCTGGAAAATGTGTGTGTATATGTAAAACTAGTAAAACTACTGTATTTCCTAATAGCTTTATGACTCTCTGGAAAATGTATGTGTATGTGTAAAACTCGTGAAACTAGTAAAATTAGTTTATTTCCTAATAGCTTTATGGCTTACTATTATAACTCGATGAAGAGGAGGAGCACGACGACACCGTTTTAGCCAAAGAAGACGAAGTCGTGCTTGAACTTAAGTAATTGTAATTTAAAGATGAATTTGATCTATCAAACTTAATTCTTATAAGTAAGATAATCTATAATGAAACTTGATTCTTATAAGTAAGATAATGTATAATGATGTTAAGATGATTATATTTTGTGTATATAGTGATGAATGACTCTATATATAACTTAAAAATAAAATTAAAATAAGTTTTTTTTGACAGAATTACATTCGTCCACCTTATTCCTTATTGTTTTAGTGTTACTTTCTAAATTAACATTAGTGTGACTCTCTAAGTTCTACGAATATATATTTATTCTAGAATTTAAATACACAAAACACTTAGATTCATCAGTTAATTGATTATTATTCACTGTACAACTAAAAAATAAATTTATAAGGTTATGTATAACTAAATGTTATGCAAAATCATCGAAAGTATAACTAGTAGTAATTTAGTATAACAGCCAACTAGTAGTATAATTCGGTCGAAAATTGTCACGTTTTCGTTTGGCGCCCATGTCTGAAAATTTCGTGGGGACACGTGCAGACTTAATTTTGTGGGTATATAAACAAAAAAAAAAAATTTCTCTCTCCTCCTCACTTTTTCCTCTCTCCCTCGCCAACATCTCTCTCATCTCTCTCGTTTTCTCTCATCTCTCAACCATTTCTCCTCTCATCTCTTGAAATCTTCTCTCATCTTAGATTATCTATCCTCTCCCCTCTCCAAATCTTCTCTCATCTCTCGACTTCTTGTCCCATAGTAAGTTATCCTCTATTATTAGGGTTTGTAGAAAAAAAATTTGGGCTTTGATTTTAGAATCGTCTATTATGTTTATGTTTTTCTTTTCTTTTAGGTCTTACATGGTGTCTTGGACCGAAGAGGACGTTACCGACTACTCCGAGGAAGAAACCCGTGAAATGTTTAGGCGAATTGAATACGTCATGGATAGTGAAGGGGGAATTCCTCATGAATGTCCCTGTGGTGAAGCTATCATCATGGAAAGAACAAATGAACATGCCCGGAACAAGATCTATTTCGAATGTAGAGTGTATAAGGTACAAACGATGCTGTTTAGTATAACTACTATTACTTCTGTACTATGACTACTGAAGTTATTTAGTTTAGTATAACTAGTATAACTAGTTGAACTGATGTTGTTTCCACCGACAGAACGATGGCCTCCACAGGAAAACAAGTTGGGATCAAGCTATACAAGTAGAGTGTGAGAATCTGAAATGTAGTATCTAGGAGATGGAGAAAAAGATAGAGTTGTACAAGGCGGAGGTGGCGATGCTGAAGAAGGAGATGTGAGAGCAAAATGCAGTGGTTGTTAAGCTTGTGGAGAGGGTCGAGTCCTAGCAGCCTACTGTTGAACAGTTAAGCAAGTTAAACTAGTTATACTAGTTATACTTTTTATACAAGTTATACTAGTTATACTAGTTATACCTGGCTAATAGCGGGTGCAGCATCAACGGGTGGATCATCAACGGTTGCAGATTGATCACATACATCATGGGGTTCATTATCACCACCAGCACCCTGTATTTGAACAATAATTCAAGTTATACAAGTTATTCGGGTTATTTGAGTTATACAAGTTATAATAGTTATACCTGTTCCAGCAATGTCACTCTTCTCTTCAACCGATCCACCTCGTATGTTAATGCCTTCAGCATATCAATAACCTCAGCTTGATTCGGAGCGGAAGGCGGAGGCATGGCTTGTCTCGGAGCAGAAGGCGGAGTTGGGGCTTGGGTCGGAGCAGAAGGAGGAGTAGATAATCTTGCTTCCACATCCTTGTTATACATGGCTTCAAACAAGATTCTCTTCCCTGCCTGGATACATCGTCTCCAGCTTTCAACCTCAAGATCGTGAGTTTCATTATCCTCCTCTTCGGTCATTCCAGCCAGCAAACTACGCTCTTCATCCGTGCGTGGAGAGAGGGTACTAAAAATCTCCTACAAAACAAATCAATCAACGACTAACTCTGATTAGAAAAATTAGAAATCACAGAGTATAACTTGCTAGTTATACTAGTTTTACCAAAATATAGTATAACTAGCAAGTTATACTAGTATTACGCTAGAGTATAACTTGCTAGTTGTACTAGTTTTACGGAAAATATAGTATAACTAGCAAGTTATACTAGTATTACGCTAGAATATACTACATAATCATTAACTAACCGTGGTTTTGTCAAGGAGTTTGTTGATTGTTTGGAAGGAATATCCTCTCATGTTGGATTGCTGGAAATGGGACCTGCACATCCGAGGACACCTTGGGTCTGCGTCTGGAATTGCCTTTTGGCAATTACGGTACAACGTCGGTATTGACTCAAAAGCCAATAACTACAACCATAAACATATGCGTAAATGTCAAAAAACCACACAATAATTACATATCATAAACTAGCAAATGTAAACTAACCTTGAGAGGAAGTACGAAACCAGGGATAGCCCAAGTTGTACCCGAAACCGTGCCTCCGAAATGGTTCATCATATGCTCGATCTCGTGGAGCATGTTTTCGAAGGTCCATCTGCCCCAAGGGAACCTGTAGCAGAAATACAGATCATCCACAGCCCTCAGTAGGAAGCTATCGATGGGCATTGCATCTGTTCCGCTCTTGGTCGGCGAGTGGATGACATGGCAGAGGAAGTACAAGACTAACATCTTCAACCGTTTGTCGTCCTGAGTAAGAGGTCCCTAGTTCACCAGGATATCCTCCACATCCTCCTTCCTGACACTCCTCCCCAAGTGCCCCAGATAGTTCCTCCTGAACCTCGTACTTCCAGCAGTTTCCTAAAACTATGTCGTCTCATACATACGACAGTTTAACCCAGAGATCAATGCATGCTCTCTCAGCCCATACCGCACCGGGACACAATAAACCAAACTTCACGTTTGGTCTCCGTCCGAGCGGTTCTAAGAAGCAACATCCACATGCCCATGCTCATGTGGTTTTTTTCCATGGGCATGTGGAATATATGCCCGAACTGCGGGTGGTTCTCGAACCACGCCCTCTCCACATCAGTCAGTGGAGGCTCCAACCCCTCGAAAAACTCCTTCGTCTGCTTCACATAGCAACGAGTGGAGATCTTGACCTTTTTGGTGTATTCCGTTGGATTAAAGTACATCCCGGTAGGGAGTTGGGCATTCGGTCCTTCATCCTGAAACACACACACATATTTTCAGCAATCAACACCACATTATAACTACATAGTTGTATTAGTTTTACAAAAAGTATAGTATAACTAGCAAGTTATACTAATATTACGACAGAGTATAACTTGCTAGTTGTACTAGTTTTACGAAAAATATAGTATAACTAGGAAGTTATACTAGTATTACGACAGAGTATAACTTGCTAGTTGTACTAGTTTTACGAAAAATATAGTATAACTAGCAAGTTATACTAGTTATACTTACCATTCTGTCTTCGGATAATATATCCTCCATCGGTTCGTCTTCGTATATCCTCTATCACCGCCTCCTCTACTTGAACCTCCTCTTGTTTTAACCATCACTGCAAGAAAAATTATAACCAAAATCGAAATCAATCATCATCAACTACTTGACCCTCCTCTCGTCAACACATTATCTAAAAATCAAAGACAATCATAACAATACCCTAATCAAGTGATAACTAACTACAATAGTTTCATGATGATATATTATTGAAGGATATACTATCAGCTAAGTTATCGGTTTATTTGAGTTAATGTTTATCTTAGCTTATGTGTATTTTGAATTCTAGATAGATTCTGTTTCTTAAGTTTGAGCTTATCTAATCCGAGACTTGTGATGGAGTAGCCGACATATGTGGCTTCCTATCTCTACTTAAAGGATCGATGTTGTTGATTAATAAACAAGAACAAATTCAGCTTATTGATTTCTTCATATATAGTGTTCCTTATGACACTCATATACAAACAATTGCAATCCTATACACTCCACACCAAAAAACAACAATGAAATGGATAAGAGAATATGGGAAGATCGCGAAGTGGATAATCGTGAGGACTGATATAACTTAGTGAAATCGCGAAGTGGATAATCGTTTTAAGCAACAATGAAATGGTTTACCTTAGTGAAATCGCGAAGATTGGTTGAGAAAAGTCGTTGAGTTTTAGTGAAATCAAAGGGAGATTTCCGAAGTTTGGTTGAGAAAATTTTCGAAGTTGTACGAAGTTTAACTAGTTCGCCGAAAGATCAAATACGAGTTCAAAATTTTGGAGGTATGTGAGAAGATAGAAATCGCAAAAATTAGAGGGAGAGTGGGAGAGTTGAATTCAGAAATTTAGGGTTTAGTGGGGTCGATTTTGGGGCGGGTCGATGGGTTGGATTGGGTTTGGGTCGGGTTTTAGGGTTTGGGTCGGGTTGGTCGGGTTTTAGGGTATGGGTCGAGTTTAGGCGATTGGATCTGGTTTAATTGATTTCGGTCTGGTTTAATTGATTTGGATCCGGTTTAATTGATTCGCGTGGATAAATTGGTCAATTTACCATTTTTTCAATTTTTTTATTTTTAAATCCTGTCTGTTTTCTGGTTTCTGGTTAGGTTTTGAGATTTACTCGTGACCGAATGGGTCTTCTCAGACAATAACCCGACGTCGGCGATGTCGTACACATACTGATACTGTCATAGTTGCTGCCTCTCGTCTCTGGAGGAGTTCAGTATCTATCCGATCCGTTTGAAGACCAAACAAGAGGTGCTTTTTTTGTCATTAATGGCGAAAGAACAGCATTTGCGGCCATGGTTTCTAGATCTCGTACCGGCTTTGGTTGTTTTACTCGCCGCAGCTCATGTCATCGCATTGGTACTTCTCGTGATCGTATCGTCTCTTATTCGTGTTTTTATATGCCCTAATCTCCAATCCTTAATCTCTTGGATTCGCAGGGTTACTGGATTTACAGATTGGCCACTGATCGTCGCCCTCAGAGAGGAAAATTTCACTGAATAGGTTCGTATCTGAACTACGGTAGTTCCCTCAGTTTAAACAGATGATGAATTTTGCTTCCGATCGCGATTAGGTGGATTTGTGATCATTGATTTTGTCGCTTATGATAATTTCGGGAATGTTCATCCAGTTTCACTCAATTAGATGCGTATTTATTTCTAGAGATGTTGTAGATGGTAGATCTTATCTGTTCACTAGTTCAATTGCACCAATGTTCTACCTTGTACCGACCTTTATGCAGTTTTCTGTTATAGATTTCGGAAAAGTTACACTCATTGTTAGTACACTCGTGTACTTGTTGGTCTGCAGACAGTAAAATTGAAACGAAACCAAGTGCTTTACTTTGTGCGTAATGGTTGATTTGAGTTTGTGAGCTGACGCTTGTGTTCTTTGTTCTTAAGTCCTCTCAGTTACACTTTTTGAGTATCATTTGGTGTCAAAAGACTATTCCAGTCCTGTGATAAATCCTCATAGAAAACGAGTTCATAGATTGCCTTAGTGCTATGTATGTATAACTTGATTGTCTCAGAGTTGACATATAACTTGGTCTAAAATTCATTCTCAGATTTTGGTTTGTTTTGTTTTTTAATTTCTTGTTTGTTCATCTATTCTTAGTGAAAAATGAAGCAGAAACTAGTTTGGTTCTTATCTCCCTACTTTTTCCATCTATGTTTTCGTTTGAATCTCTTAATAGTCTCACAGTCTGATCATTAGATATGTGGTTTCATATGGCAGGTACCGTGTTTCACTCATTTTCTGAGGGTAAGGCCATAGTTGACTTTTTATTCCATTCATGTTTGTCAGGACAGTTGTATTTTCTCTGTATTAGAACTGATAAATACATGTTCTCTAACCCCAATTCTGTTGCAGGGCCAAAGAGAATCGACTAGAAGATGTAACCAAGAGTAGAAAATAGTCTTCAGCTGGAAATGGTATTGAGCAGTTAGCAAATATCACAATGTGGAAATGTATAGGTTGTAAGTTTAGCTTGATTAGACAATGGGATATATATGAAATAGGAAAAATTCCTTTTAGTGTCAGTTCTCAAGAGCTAAATATGACTGTTTTTTTTCACAAAACCAAGTTTTTCCCTATTGCTCAATGTTTCTTTAACAAGTTTGTTGGTTTTGCCTTTGTCCTTGTCTCTAAACTTGTGGAATACAGTGGTTTTTTCACCTTCGCCTTGAAAGCTTAAATTGTCTTTATAACTGCATAGCCACATATATTTCCTGTGTCGACGTGATACTGATTTCATCTGTATTGTATCTATCTAACGTTTCAAAAACCTATCCACTTGATACAGATTTTTATCCATTTTAACGGTTATCTTACGCGGGACGTTGATTGTACTTTTGTACCTTTACCGACCAGTTTTATGATGAAAAGCAACCTAGTTCGAAAGACATACAGTGTGTTATATAATTCGTAAATTTTGGACTTTGATTGATAAGCCAGCTACAAATGCCAATGCATTTCCACCTTCTTATTGGCTTTGTAATTGTATAATTCTCTACTTTTTCTTGTATTTTTATATTTATTTGATTATCCACACAAATTATTAATAACATGTCAACAAGAGTTGTTCGTGCCAATTGCAATAATTATGATTGGTTGGTTTAACACGTGGTCATCATACCATTAATTCTGATTGTATATGCAAATTATTGACCAATTAAAAAATAAAAAAGATTTGCAAAGAAGAACAAATCTTATATTATTAGAACATAAATAAATGAATAATCCTTAGGGCCCTGATTTGGAAGTAATTAATAAGAAGTGGTTAGTGTATTTATATATCACATTATTAGTGTCGTTAATTGAGAAAAAAACACACATGAAATCCAGGTAAGGCAAGGGGCAGTATTGGAGTTTCATTTACTTTCGTTTGTTCAAAAGAAAGTATTGAAGTTTCTTATAAAACTCGAAAGCCATTTCAAGCCTTTCTTTTGGGACACCGAACAAAGTCGCTTCAAAGAGAGAGAAAGAGAGAAAAGGAAGGGCCAACGACCACACACAGACACCGATAAACTATGAGCCCTTCTAAGCACCGACATCATCGCAGCTCCACCGCCGATAACAAGTCTAAACCTGTCAGATCCGGTTCTTCCTCCTCCGTACCGGAATGGATTGCCGAATCAATCAACGGTGGATCTCTCCGCCGTGTAGATCCCGATACAGGTACCGATGGCTGGGCTTCTCCTCCCGGCGACGTCTTCTCTCTCCGCTCCAATTCTTACTTGACCAAAAAACAGAAATCTCCCGCCGGAGATTATCTCCTTTCTCCTGCCGGTATGGACTGGCTCAAATCAAGTTCAAAACTAGATAACGTCCTCGCTCGTCCAGATAATCGTGTAGCTCACGCGCTTAGAAAAGCACAATCTCGAGGTCAATCTCTCAAGAGCTTCATCTTCGCTGTGAATCTCCAGATTCCAGGTAAAGATCATCATAGCGCCGTGTTCTACTTCGCTACGGAAGAACCGATTCCTTCCGGCTCGCTTCTCCACCGGTTTATTAACGGCGACGACTCGTTCCGAAATCAGAGATTCAAAATCGTGAACCGGATCGTGAAAGGTCCTTGGGTAGTGAAAACTGCGGTAGGGAACTATGGCGCTTGCCTTCTAGGTAAGGCTTTAACGTGTAATTATCATAGAGGTCCTAATTACTTGGAAATCGATGTCGACATTAGCAGCTCAGCCATAGCCACAGCGATTCTACGGCTTGCTTTAGGTTACGTGACGAGCGTGACAATCGATATGGGGTTCTTAGCAGAGGCACAGACAGAAGAAGAGCTCCCGGAGAAGCTAATTGGAGCTGTTAGGGTTTGTCAAATGGAAATGTCGTCAGCGTTTGTTGTCGACGCGCCACCACCACAACAATTGCCGTCACAACCGTGCAGAACATTGAGTTCAGCGAAAGTTAACCACGACGAGGATGAACATTGAAATTAAACCAGAGTTCAATGATTATCGAAGCATTTCTCTCTTCTCTCTCTCCAAGAGTCTGAAACAATTTTCATTAATCTTGATCAAATCTATATTGTTGTTTTTTGTTTATGGATATTGTAAATAATCATTTTCCATGGAGAGTTTAATTGATATATAAATTAATTCTTCGTTGTTCCTTGTTTAGCTGGAAGAACATTACATTATCGTGTGTATGAATGATGAACACAGAATATAGAGGAGAATAGTCCACTTTCGCTGGAAGAAAAAAGCGTCTGATCATTTAGATTTAGATTCGTGGGACAGATAAGTCACACTCCATTCATATGTCAGAAGCGAAATTGTTGAAATCTTTGACGCAGAATTTATACCTCTCGAAATATTCAATTAACGCTTTTTTACTAAAACAATTACCTGTACTTGGAAATTAAGCAAATGTTGATAGATCTTTTGACGTTTACTGCAAAACAAAGAACTCTTTCAAGTAAACAAAACCGACGCCGGCTTTCTTCTTCCTTTATCCATTCATTTTGCTTTCTTATACAGTTGTTTCCCCTCTTCATCTCCACACATACATTTTTTTTCTCTTCTCCTTCTGTCTTCTCTGTTATGGTTTTTTACTCGGATGGAAGTGATGACCGGTAAAGTCAACGTTAGAAACTTTTTCCTTCAAGGGCGAGGAAATCTTCAACATATGCGCCTCCATCTCTCTCCACCGGTTTTAAGATTACTGCTTTTGCCGAGTCTAATAGGAGAATCATCCGTTTATTTTAATTTTAATTTGTATATATCTCAATTTTACTCATTCTTTGGTAATTGTATAAACATGTACAATGCTCAGAATTATCTCAACAAAATTTTGTTTTATTCCTCTCTCGTTTTCTTATACGTAATATGGTATTAGAGCTATCAGCATAGCTTCTTCGATCCGTTTTTTTCTTGTTTCTAAGCTTTGGATTATATTTTTTGGTCAATGATCTCAACTCCGATCAGCTCAGTTCCTTTGAAAATGGTGAAAATCTCGAAATTCCCCGTCGATCTGCTCGTTTACAAGCTCGATTGGCCTCTGAGAGTCGACGTATGAATCGATCTGCTCGTTCCTCGGTTTCTCCCTCGCGATCTCCTCCGACTATGGTCTCTCGTATTGTTCGTCGTTCATGTTCTAAGAAACGAGACGATTCTAAGGATCCATCCGACTCACCGTTGTTTCTTCACAACTCCGACCATCCATGTTTGAAAATCGTCTCTATCGGTCTTGATGGAACAAACTATAATGATTGGAGTGCAGCCATGAAAATCTCTCTTGATGCTAAGAATAGAATTGGTTTCATTGATAACTCGTTAATTCGTCTTCTGACTCTGGATAAATTTCATGTTTGGTCTCGTTGTTATTCCATGGTTAAATCCTGGATTATGAACTCTGTTACTGCTCAGGTCTATAAGAGTATCTTGAGGATTGACAATGATGTTGATATATGGTTTGATCTCTATGGGAGATTTCATATGACAAACTTGCCTAGAACTTTTAATCTGACTCAGGAAATTCAAGATCTACGTTAAGGATCTCTCTCTTTGTAAGAATACTACACTCAACTCAAAATTCTAGGGGATCAGCTTGAAGGATCAGAGGAACCTGATGATCCTTGTACGAGAGAGAGAGCTGCTCGTTTGCATCTCAAGGCAGAGAGAGCTAAGATTGTCTTGGCTGGTCTCAATGATTCATACTTAATCATTCGTAGACAGATTATTGCCAAGAAAGATCTTCCAAACTTGGTTGAGGTATATCACATGTTGGACTAGGATGATAGCCAGAAGGAATTCTCCAACATTGTTGCTCATACGGCTACTTTCCAGGCTTCTATACCTTCTCGTATTTCTGCTGACTCTACTGTCCAGGCTTCTATACCTTCTCAGTCTACATAGTCAGTTCCTGCTGATGTGGTTGCTCCTGTCTCTGGAGATTCCTCTTTTGAAAATTTGATTGGAAATCTCTCTCTAGAGCAGATTCAGAGTTTCATTGCCCTCTTCAGCTCCAAACTACAAAATTTTGGTTCCAATGCACATATCACTGAGGCTAGTTCTTCCTCCAATGTCATGGCTCCCTCTGGTATCTCCTTTTCTCCCTAAACTTTTTTCTTTGTTGGGATTTTTGCAGTTTCAAATCATGCTTGGGTTGTGGATTCTGGAGCCACACATCATATTACTCATGATAAAAGTCTACTCAAATCCTTGAATACTTCAGTTGTGAGTTATGTGAATTTGCCTACTTTTTCTAGTGTCAAAATCATTGGTGTTGGTGTGATTCAGTTGAATAAAGACATTATTCTTCATATTGTTCTGTATATTCCTGAATTTCATTTGAATCTTATAAGTGTTAGTTCTTAAACTACTACACTTGGTTTGCGAGTTTGGTTTGATGCTGTGAAATACATGAACCTACCATGGCAATGAAGATTGATCAGAGTGATAGAATTGGGAATTTCTATGTGCTAGAGGCTCACATTAACTCGATGGCATTGAATGCACTGGTGGATATAGGCTTGCGGCAATGAGATTAGGACATCCATCTTATTCAATACTGGATAGTATGTGAGATAGGCATGTTCTTTTGTCTATCCAAATGCTCCATTCGGATGATCAGTTTGGATGATGCGTCTGGATAATGTTCTTTTTCTCATTCGAAAATTACATCGGGATGATCTGTTTGAATGAGCTTATGTTTCTTTGTACATTTGTGTAAATTAGTTGGATGTAATATGTAAGTAAATGAGCAAAAAGGGCATGTTTGTAGTAAATTATCTTTTTTATAATCTAAATTATATTTACACCAAAATCATTACAGAATTGTATTTGTCGAACGAAGGCAATGGTCGAGACGACGAGAACAGAAGCGTAGAGAGAGAAGAAAGAGAAGAGAAGAGCCGAGAAGAGAAGAGAAGGTCGAAAAGCCGAGAGGAGAAAAGTCGAGAGCCGAGAGCCGAGAAGAGAAAATCCCTAATTTTTTCAATCTTGCTTTTAATTTTAGGGGTATTTTAGTCTTTTAATTATTTTTACAAACTCATCTCCCTTTGAATGCATCATTTAAATTCATCCAAAATTTGATAAAATTTTGAATAAATCATCCAGATGCTGCAACTGGATGAATCAAATAATTGTATCTAAAAACAATTATTTTCATCTTCATCCAGATGGATCATCTGGGTGGACAAAAGAACAGGACCATACTCTTAATACTACTTTACAAAAGAACAAAGGACATTGTTATTGCCATGTTTGCCATCTTGCTAAACAGAAAAAGTTGTCATTTTCTTCTTCAAACAATATGTGTAATACAAACATAAAGTTATTACATATTGATATATGTGGTCCATTTTTTGTCATTTTCTGACTATAGTAGATGACCACTAACATGATGTTCTTCAAGTCTTTCCTGATTTCATCACTCAAGTTGAAAAGCGGTATGATCATAGTTGAAAAGAAAGCTTTCATCACTCATTACCTGATTTACAGGCTGTCTATAAGGTCTTGGCATATTTAAAGGGCTCAGTTGGTAAGGGTTTGTTCTATTATGCTACTTATGACTCGACCTTGAAAGGGTATGCAAATGCAGATTGGGCTGCTTGTCAAGATAGTCGTCGATCTACCACTGGTTTTGCTATGTTCGTAGGTCCATCTCTCGTCACTTGGAGGTCTAAGAAGCAACATACAGTTTCAAGATCCTCTGCTAAATAAGAGTATCGAGTTCTTGCTCTTGCCACTTGTGAGTTGATGTAGCTTGTTACTTTGCTTTCTGACTTGCACATCCCTCTTCCTAGTCTGCATGTTCTCTTCTCTGACAATATATCTCCATTGCTTCAAATCCAGTTTTCTACGAGAGAATTAAACATGTAGAGGTAGATTTTCATACAGTTTGAGAAATGCTTGACAAAGGTTTGATGAAGCTCTTACACGTGAACATTGCTAATCAGGTTGCAGATATTGTCACCAAACCTCTGTTTCCCATCAATTTGATCATTTGCAATTCAAGATGTGCATTCAAAACATTTTCAGCAACACATCTTGAAGGGGACTAATAGGAGAACCATCCATTTATTTTAATTTTAGATTGTATACTCAATTTCAGTTTAGGTTTGGTTCACTCATTCTTTGGTAATTCTATATAAACATGCACAATGCTCATTAATTAATAAAAAAGAAGAATTATCTCAACAAACTTTGTCTTCTTCCTCTCTCGTTTTCTTCTTCGTAATAGAGTCTCTTTGTTCTTCCTCCCCCCCCTTGTTTTACCACCTTCTCTGTTATTCCGTTCGGGTGGCCTCTTATTACCATTGAACTAGAGTTGCTAACCCTAAACTCCTCAAAAACTCATTGTGTAATGGGCTTCTTGGTGAGCCAGTTTGGTGGGTCAAATATTCATTTTTGGTGGTTTTAAAATATATTCTCTATTATTTATTAGAAATTGGACTCTTGAGGACAATTCTAATTTTGTGGGCCTTAGAAAATTTAAAATTTAAAATCTCATGTTTTTGAGTCCATTGTTTAGATTAAGTTCTCTTAAGAGAATTTTAGACATAATCGGTTCCTCCTTTATGGAGATTTTTATTCCATCAATCTTCCCTGGTTTAGATAAATCTCTTCAAAACATGATACGATCAGTGATATTGATCAGCTACTTGGCTTGTTCAACTGTTTTTTATGGCGACAAAATTACAAATGGTTAAAATTTTCTCTAGAGACGAAAATGTAGTTTTAGCCTTTATTCAAGAGATTGAGGGTGTTTAAGTTACGGAATATTTCTTATTTATTTTTTATGTATTGTAGTTATATGGTTTGTATTTTCTATTATTTTGATGTAATCATAAACTCTTAAATTAGTGGAATCAGCTGTTTGACAAAAAAAAGAATATATATATATATATTATATTAATGTATAAAATTATGTAATCGTGTTTATATTTATTGCATTTTAAATTAAGAATGAACAAAAGTCAGTTATCAAGTAAATGATTATGTAAATAATCATATTTGTGTTCGGTGGATAGATGATTACATATGTGATAAATTTCGACAGAACCTAAACGATATCTTTGTTTACAAAGAATGATTTTGTTGTTTAATCGCGAGACAAAAACAGTTGGGAGAAAACAAAACAAATGTAGCTAAGAACGAGTTTAGTTGGTGAAAAGAGAAGATAAAGTTGGGATTTGTTTCAGACAAGAAAAAAAGAAAAAGTTGGGATTTGGAAGCAGCAAATAAGTTGTGAATGAAGTCTTACTGTGGATCGGCCTGGTAGGTACGAGGCTTAGGAATCGATTCCTCCTCTATTAAATACAGGCTTGGTGAAATTAATTGTATGGGCCTGATTTTGGATTGATTGTTTGTTTGCGCTTACCATGTTTGCGCAAAATCATCCGTAGACAATTTAGTAAAACATGCAAAAGTTAGAAATATATTATTAAAAAAAAGATGAAAAAGTGACAAATAGTAAGCAATTAAGAAGAAGGAATGTGTTTTTCTCCTTTTCACAATTTTCGCCAAGTCCAAAATAAACGTTCGAATTTCGTCCATCGTCTTCATCTCACACGTCTTCGGGAGACGGCAAATAGCAAGAGTCTATTCATCAATTCATAATCTTTTCTGTTCACTCTTTCTCAAATTTTTCGATGTCATCTCCTTTTTCTTTCCTCTTTCACTTTCCTTCCTCTCAAATTTTTCCTGGCCTCTTTAACTGCTTCAATCACGTTAACATCTTCCTATCTCCATTTTCACCTAAAAGTTTCCCGCTGATTATGTAAACAATTTTTTATTATTTTTTGTTTGTTTTCCTCGAAACCTTGGGACGAAATCCACGCAATAATTTTGTATGTTGTGTAAAATTTTTGTCATGGCCATTCTCGATTTGTACACAAACCTAGTTTCTGTAGTCTGTAATTGGCTCACCTATTTGTCCCTTAGGGTAATGTATAAATTTTACTTTAATGATTTCCGTCCCAATTTTTCTAGATTTGTGTTAATTCAACAAACAAATAATTTTTTAATGAAGAAAAAAGACTAACCTTGATCCATTGCTTTAATGATGGTGTGGTTCAAGCCTCTTGATTTTCTCCTCCATTAACCTTTGAACTCTAATCAATCCTTTGATGGACAAGGATCTCTTGTTTTATGTGTTATGTTTCTCGTTCTCACAAAGACGAAACCGTTTGTCTTCTTTAAACACACACGTTCATATATATATATATACATACATATGGTTATATACATATATTTATATATTCAATTGTTACCATATATATACATATAAATATATACTTTATATATAGAATAGTAACACAATATAATTTGGCAAGGGAGAAGGGTTATCAATACACCCGATTCTAATACGTTAATAGAAACCAATCCATCATGGTATCATCATTTATATTAGAATCTATAAACTTAATATGAATTTGATATCTATAAGTAAACCAATAAACACATCGACTATACATAATAGAAAATATTATTACATTCTCTCAATTGGTCGTTGTGTTGACTTAATGATTTAATATCTATAATATGCACTTTTATATCAAGATCATTAATACTTTATTTATCGTAGTAAAATCAGAACTGATCGAATCATGGCGGTTGCCCATCATTTAACGACAAGTTTCCTTCCATGTATCACAAATCAATTCTAACTTCACTCTTTTCTTTCTTTAATATTGAGAGAAACTTAAATCTCAAATACTCATGTCATCTTTAAACTAAAAAATGTATACATATACTATAATGATGATATGTTTAATAAAAAACAGAAACATATCCTTAAGTGAATTCAGAGTCTTACAAATATAATGAGCATAGCACAACTAAAATAGCAAGGTCTTATCTATAACACTCATACGCTCTACTTGTCTGTACTTCGTCTTTCACATACAAGTACTTTAACTCCATGTGCTTAGCACCTTTCGAGTACTTATCGTTTTTAGAAAAGAAGACAACTGCAAAATTATCACAATAAATTATCAGCGGCTTGGCTATGTTGTCGACAATCCCAAGTCTAGAGATAAAGTTCCGCAACCACAATGCATGAACTGTGGCCTCAAAGCATGCCACAAATTCGGCCTCCATAGTGGAAGTAGCAATGTCATACTGCTTTTTACTTTTCCAAGATACTGCTCCTCCAACTAACAAGAACAAGTAGCCAATGTTGATTTTCTGCTGTCGACACATTCGGCATAATCTGAATCTGAATATCCGATGATCTCTAGGTTGTCAGATCTTTTGTACGTAAGCATGAGCTCTTTGGTGCCTTGCAAGTACCTGAGAACTTTCTTTACTGCTTTCCAGTGGTCCATTCCAGGATTACTTTGATATCGACCCAACATACCAACATCAAAGGTGATATCTGGCCGAGTACATGTCTGAACGTAGTTTAAACTCCCAACCACTGATGTATAAGGAATTCTTTCCATTTCTTTACACTCCAATTCATTCTTTGGACATTGCATTTTACTGAACTTGTCTCCCTTCTGAATTGGAGGTTTTCTTGCAGAGCTTTTTTCCATATTATATCTCTCCAAAATCTTATTGATATCCTTTCTGAGACAAACTTAACAATCCTTGTGATCTATCTCGAATTATTTCTATTCCGATCACATAAGATGCCTCACTCATATCTTTCATTTCAAAGTTCTTAGAGAGATATTCTTTATATCACATAGCATGCCCATGTCATTTGCAGCAAGCAAAATATCATCAACATATAAGACCAATATAAGGAACTTGCTCCCACTGACTTTCATGTAGATACACCGATCAACAATGATCTCTACAAAACCATATGCCGTAATGATATCATTAAACTTTAAATACCATTGTCTGGAAGCTTGTTTTAATCCATATATTGACTTTCTCAGTTTACACACCATATGTTCTTTTCCTGTGACCACAAACCCTTCAGGTTGGTCCATATATACTTCTTTTTCAAGCTCACCATTAAGAAAGGCGGTTTTTACATCCATTTGGTGAAGCTCTAAATCATAATGAGCAACCAAACCCAAAACAATCCTTAGAGAATCCTTCTTAGAAACCGGAGAGAAGGTCTCTTTATAGTCAATGCCATCTTTCTGGGTGAAACCTTTGGCAACAAGGCGAGCCTTGTATCTCTCAATGTTACCGTTTGAGTCACGTTTAGTCTTAAAGACCCATTTACAACCAACGGTTTTGAAACCGTCAGACAACTCTACTAAGTCCCATATATAATTAACACCCATAGAAGTCATTTATTCTTCAGAGGCATTTAACCACTTTTCAGAATTGTCACTTTCCATGGCTTTTCGGAATGTTTTCGGGTCTTCATCAAGGCTTAAGTCACATTCACTTTCAATAGTGTAGATCACATAGTCATTTAATATGGCAGATCTTCTTTCCCTTACAGATCGCCTTAAGGATTCTTGTGGTACACTACTCTGTCCCTGAATTGGCTGGTTCATTAACTATTTCGACATCTAGTGGAATTGTCTCTTGATTGTGTTATAGTATTGTGTCACTTGACTGTGCTGCAACAATAGGAACAACAACTTGAGGTGAAATGACAGGTGAAGATTCTTCAACCTGAACTTCTTTAATATGCACCTTCCTTTGTTCACCACTCCCACTAGTTTGACCATTCTCAATGAACCGAGCATTACCCGTTTCAACTATTCTTGTACTATGGTTAGGACAATAAAATACATAACCTTTCGACTTTTCGGGATAGCCAATGAAAAATCCACTGACAGTCCTAGAATCAAGTTTCTTTTCATGTGGGTTATATGGTTTTACTTCTGCTGGACAACCCCAGACACGTAAATGTCGTAAACTAGGTTTCCTTCCCATCCACAGTTCAAAAGGAGTCTTAGGAACTGCCTTACTATGAACCCGGTTCAGTAAATACGTTGCAGTATTTAATGCATATACCCATAACAAAAGGGGTAAAGAACAACTACTTAACATACTCCTAACCATATCCATTAAAGTACGGTTTCGCCTTTCAGCTACACCATTCTGCTGAGGTGTTCTGGGCATTGTGTATTAAGCACATATGCCTCTACGTTCAAGTAACTTTGCAAATGGACCAGGACATTGTCCACTTTCAGTGAATTTTCCGTAAAACTCACCGCCTCTATCAGATCTCACTACTTTTACTTTTCTTTCTAACTGCCTTTCTAACTTCATCAATGAACACCTCTAGGACATCCACTAACTTAGATTTTTCATGCAGTAAATAAGTAAATCCATAACATGAATAATCATCAATAAAGGTGATGAAGTATTTTTCACCGCTCCAAGAGGGAGCATCGAAAGGGCCACATATATCAGTGTGTATTAATTCTAGAAGTTGAGTACTTCTTGTGGCTGGTTTCTTTGTTATATGTTTAGTCTGCTTTCCTTTAATGCAGTCTATACACACATCTAGGTCACTAAAATCTAATGGAGGAAGAATTTCATTCTTTATCAACCTCATCATTCTTTCTTTGGAAATGTGACCTAATCTTTGATGCCACAAGAAATCTGAGCTTATGTTAGATGCACTACGCTTAATGCCTTGATTCTCAACATTAAACAAAGATTCAGAAAACTTTATATCAAGATTGAATTTATAAAGTGAATCAAACTTTGTGCCACTACAATAAAAGTAATCATTTCGATACAAAAATCAAAACATAAATCATCTAACCTACTTACGGAAACAAGATTTCTAGCACACTCAGGTACAAAGAGACAACCTTCGAGATCTATATGACAACCAGTATCTAAGATCAACCTATACGTCTCAATGCCTTTAATGTGTGCCTTCATCTGGTTCCCCATGAATAAGTACTGCTCAGGTTCTCTTATGGGCTGGGTTGAACTGAATCCCTGTTCAATATGAGACACATGAGTAAATGCACCAGAATCTAACCACCAAGTATTTTTAGGCACTTCAATAAGGTTCAATTCAGAACAAACATATAAATGTTGTGTACCTTTCTTATCAAACCATGCCTTCCTTTTCGGGCAGTCTTTCTTGAAGTGTCCCATTTTCTTGCAAAAGAAGCACTTCTTTTCCTTTTGGATTTGACTTTCGGGTCGTTTCGTGAAAGTTTTATCCTTCTTTTTGTCCTTAACACTTGATTTCTTTCTGTTGCTGCTGGCACTTCCAAAGCCTGCAAGAAGAGCAACTTGGTCGTTCAGCTTCTTTAATCTTCCTTCCTCTTGAACGAGCATAGCCTTCAATTCCTGATAGTTCCTTTTATCTTTAATGGTGTTATAGTTCACCTGAAACTGGCTAAACTCAAGAGGTAGAGAGTTCATAACGAACCGGACCAAGAATGGCTCATCAACTTTCCTTCCCAAAGCCGTTAACTTTGATGCCAAGTTAGACATGTGCGTCACATGATCATGGATTGGTTGGGACCAGTCAAACTTTTTCGTAGTTAGCTCACTCATGAGACTTCCTAAAATGACTTGTCCGCCAATTCCGATTGAGAACACTCCTTAATTTTTGTTACGAATTCCATAGCTTTCTTAGTCTTAGGCATAGATGGCTTAATACTTTCTGCCATCGTCAATCTCATGAGGTTCAGACTCAGCCTGTTAGATCGCTCCCAAGTCTCATAGCGAGACTTATCAGCTTCGGAGCTATCAACTGTAATGGCTGGAGGTAGCTCATCAGTGAGTATAACATGATCTTAAGACATTACACTCAGTGTGAACCGGATCTGTTCAGACCATTCCTCATAATTCAGCCCATTGAATTTCACAACAGAGTTAGCAGATGCGTACATACTAGATGAAGCTGCAATCATTTATACACGCTTACTAGTTAGTGCTTTGAGACTTTTATACAGATTCTTAAATTTTATACAAGACTTAAAAAAAAATGTGTTTAAGTAACCTTTGGGCAATACTTATATACATGCACTCTAAGTGATGCTAGTTTTAGATTTTTAATTCTTTTATAATTAATCAAATTACATATAAATTAAATAGATATGTTACCTTTGGGTAAACATACTATCGACTATAATGGAAATGACTAATTCTTTTCGTATTAATAAATATATTCAATGATCCACCTTTGGGTGATCTCCAAGGATATAAATAATAATCAATTGATCATTAGAACTTTAGTATCATTTTAACATATCTTTAATCATGATTAATTATAATTTTACTTTAGTATTTACATTAATATGACAAGACCACTTTGGTGATTAACATGTCACATACAATACAATGCAAATATTAAATCTTTTATATTGTATTAACACTGCATAGTACAATTTACTTTATATATAAAATGCTGCGAAAACTTCAACTTATATATATAAAAATATATACAAACTATCTAATCGTAACTCTTACGGTGCTATATTTCAATGCATCTATATAATATATGACAAACAGTAGTTTAAATGTTTAACAGAATCATGACCATAACTTTTCATTGTACTTTACGTGGACTCATGTTCTTGGCTTGATCATATATGTAAGATTATAAAGTATGTATATATATAATATAAATACTTAATTCACATATAACATATGCGACTTAAGTATGTGGCGTTTCATTATTTCATTATACTTAATATAAATACATAACAGTTACTTGATCCAATTAACCATCGCGTTTCATTATGAAATCATTCAAACGGGTATATGAATGAATGGTGAAGTACGAATGAATTTTACATTTCAACTTCAATTACGATAAATTTAAAAAACGAAACCAATAACATGATTATATTCAACCATTTCTATTTGTAATTGATATGAATTCAACTTTTATATGTGAACTATACAAATTTAGATGGCTCTAATACCAAATATAAATTTTACTTTGATTTCCAGATTATGAAATCTATCCCAAGTTCTCTAGATTTGTGTTAATTCAACAAACAAATATTTTTTTAATGAAGAAGAAAGACTAACCTTGATCCATTGCTTTAATGATGGTATGGTTCAAGCCTCTTGATTTTCTCCTCCCTTAACCTTTGAACTCTAATCAATTCTTTGATGGAGAAAGATCTCTTGTTTATGTGTTATGTTTCTCGTACTGTTTGTTTCGTGAACAGAAGAAGACGTGTGTTATATTTGTTAATGACAAAAGTCATTGCTATTACAAATACAGTAACCGTTCGTCTTCTTTTAACACATGTTCATATATATATATATATACATACATATATGGTTATATATATATTTATATATTCAATTGTTACCATATATATACGTATAAATATATACTTTATATATAGAATAGTAATACAATATAATTTGGCAAGGGAGAAGGGTTATCAATACACCCGATTCTAATACGTTAATAGAAACCGATCCATCATGGTATCATCATTTATATTAGAATCTATAAACTTAATATGAACTTGATATCTATAAGTAAACCGATAAACACATTGTCCATAGAAAATATTCTTACATAATGTTGTACTCGTATTTAATGGAAGACTTGTGTTTGAGTTCTGCTTCTGTTACCAACATGATTTTTGATACATTTCATCCTTGTGGAAAAATGTTCTTGTCCCGCATGGACATTTAGTTTGTATCTCAGAAGGACAAATCTTATAACTATTACTTGTTGTCTCTCTTACCTACAGGGCAATGAGGCGCAGATCCACTGAAACGATTGTTTTCGAAGATGCTGGGTCTCACCTAAGGGCGGAAGCAGGTGCTGATGAGGTATTCCGCCTCCTCCAAGGTATTGGGACCGTACTTATTCGCCCTTATGTCCCCATCTGCCCTTTCTTCGAGGAGTCTGACTGTTGCGGCCTTTTGGGCAATTGTTCTATTGATCGTCGTTGTTCCGAGTGTTTTTCTCTGGACGAGGATGTCAATGTTCATCGATATGTTTTAGCTTCTCTATTTCTCGTTAGCCATTTTTAACGAAAACGAATTACATCATTGCCACTGCAAATCGCTACACTACTCATGGCCAAACAGCATCCTACCAATACTTTCCACTTCCTGATACTGCTCTCCTGCTTCTGTAAGTCCCCCCTCCTTCATCTTCTCAAATCCAAATTGAAGCTCCTTAATTTTTTGTAGTCCATCTTCTACCTCCTCTTCGATATAGGTCTCAACCCATTAGAATAGATGCCCCTAACTTCAATGTCGTTTTCATTTTCCCCAACTTTTCTTCCCTTGTCAATTTGAAGAAACATAGTTGTAATTCACAACATCATTACTTTTGTCCACGGCACAATCTGTCGCCTTTTGCAACGCATTATCTTTTCAATGAATACTTATCATCCTTTTCACTCGTCCAACACATGCTTTTCCTACTTTTCTTCCCCCTACGCAAAGGCAAACATGGTTTGTACTAGTTGGTCCCACTACATTATTGATGAGATTCTATCGGTTTTCTGCTTCAATTTCAGTAAGGGGAGACTTGGTCTTCTCGTTTACTTTCCAAATTTTCACATTGAGTGTAGTTGAGGTAGATAATAACCAATTTGTAAGCTTGAGGAACAACCATTTGAGACCGGAATTTGTATGATAAATAAACCAAACTGAATCCAACTAAATATTGGAAAAAGTAGATCTTTGTTAATGGTTTAATTTGAGAATACAAAGGTTAGAAGTTGAATGCTAAGAAAACGAGAGCATAATTTATGACTCAAAGCTTAAGATTTAATTGCCTAAAATCTGATCCCCTTCAAGGTTGAAGCCCTAATCAAAGTTCAACGTGCTTAAGAGGTTTGAATGTTGCTATTTGGAAAATTCTTTCAGTCGTTTATTTGATTCAAACTAATCACTGGAGACTCGTTTACTTGCTACTTTTTCACATTTCCAAGTCAATTGCTACTCATTTAATTGCATTTGTCTCTAGACTCCAAATCCAAACACTATCACATGTTTTGTCTCCAAGTTCAGCGTGATAGTGGGTTGTAATATTGCCCAAGATATTAATATTTGAGTTTGTCTCTATACTCCAACTTTTCAAGTCTTGGATGCTAACTAAAGGGGTTGTCTTATCATATTCCACTAAAACTTATAAATATTCTTATTTCTAAAGTCTTTCAAGTCTCTAATGTTATCGTACGAAAGGGTTTGTAATATTAATCCCACAAAACGACTGATTAGCAGTAAAACTAAGTAGGTGTCGATACATATACATGACAATACGATGATGAACTTCACTAACTCAAGTGATTATACGTAAATGGAATTTATATTAAAGCGTAATTGATAAAGATGAAGTCTTCGTAATAGATCAGGAAAACAAATTCATAAGCAGCTACTCATTTGCGTGGACTCTTATTACCAAACCTCTCGCTGATTACCCAAATTACACATTTGATTTTAGGATTAAGCTAATTTGTGTCAAATCTATAATTTAATTGACCTGTTTTTTGGTTGGTTTTAATTAACTACAACCATTAGGAGCAAACCCAACTTGCCCTTTGGCACCATCATACACGACTTGTAGCGTTTGTTGTTGAACGTTTCCAAATATTGCCGCGTTATTGTCATCGCTATTTCCTGCAAACGCTAAACAAACCTGCGTCATCTTAAACGTGTAGAGTATCCCTTTCGAGCCAAGCTCCACGACGGCGCCACCGCTGAAAAGGAACGCCACCTTCGGGAACATCACCGCTTTAAATCCGCTGAGATCGAAACACGTGTCCAAGATTGATACTCCTGACGTAGTTGGATACTGTGACATCTTCGCCTTAAACGCGCTTCGTAATGCCGCGTAAGCTTTTGGCGGGAGACGAGTAATAACGGTCCCGGAATCGATCAAAGCTCCCGGAGTAGAGAATACGGTTGAAGAAATCGCCAATTTCTGACCGCCGACGGTGATTCCGACGATATCAAGACCATAGAAAGAGGTTCTACACGTGTCTTGGTAGAAATCGGCGTGTATCTGACGGATGCGGAGATTCCGGCGGATCCGAAGGTGAGATGTCCGGTGTATTGAGGGGTGAAGGAAGGCAGTGGGAGAAGATCTTATTGTAAGTTGTCTCCGTCTGTGACGGGAATGAAAGCTTATCACGGCCAAGGCCAAGAAGTCCGGTGACACCAGTGAAAAGTCCTTCGTTGTCTTTACCGCAACCAAAATAAACACCGTCGAATACGGCGGAGCTCGTTAGTGTAAACTTATCTTTGGCGAGAAATCCGATGGAGAACGATTGATCGCCGTATTAATACCGTAAACGCAAGTTGAAGTTGAAGCCGAACAGCGACCGGAATGTCCTATTGAATATAAAACCGGTTAGCATAAACCGGAAATCAATTGTGAAAACCTGTGTTAACCAAAATTGAAATTGAAACCTGTCGTAGAAGATAGAGAACCACACACAGTGGATGAGCAGGAGACGTTGTAGTAAGAAGAAGACAAAGAAGGGTTAAATTTTGGTTCTTCCTGTGTATAGCAACTACTAGAACATGGTTCACACTGAGTCCACGTCAAATCGCTTCCGGTATCGAAGATCAGTGAAAGATCACGCTTTGGTGTCCCGAGTCCTACAGTCACGATGTAGTTTCCTGAACCGAGTGTGCTTCCGTCTTTAGCCGGAAGATCCGTTGAACTAAATTGATCTGTTTTGAGTTTGTTAACGGGTTTTGTCGTCTCAATTTGGTCTCTGGGCCGAGCCAAAAACTCATTAAGCAATTGATCTGCTTAATGGGACAAATGCCGACATCGGTCCAAGTTTTTCTGTTGCTCGTTTAAGTGGTGGGCCGAGCGAAAGCCCAACATCAGCTCATCATGAACCTGACCAGAATATATGCTAGATTCATTCATCTTCTTTAAAGGGTTTTCGCGTTTTTCACCATTGTTGTAACAGAGAGAGCTTCTGTAACAGAGTAAACAAGGTGATAATGGATTATGGATTGATTTCCGAAGAGAGACGTACTCACTGATTCTCAGTGAGGAACTCTGTAACCCCGAGTGTCCAAAATCTATTTCGCGAACCAAAATCAATTCGAACTAATCGAAACCTCAGTTCACTAGTCTGCATTGTAATTGAGCTAAGACCGAGCCGATGCTTTAACAAGTGGTATCAGAGCTGCGGTAAAGAAAGATAAACAACATCAAGCTGGAAGATTAACAAGTAAAGAGGTTCAAGAAAGGGGATTTACCTGACGAAGGATTGTTGCAGTTCTTCGTCTTCTTCTCTTGGAGACGTTGAGGAGACAGAAAGGTCGACGATTTTGATTTGCTCGCAAGAAATACAAACGGCGTTAGTATTTGCATGCTTTTCAATGAACCAAAAACACTCATAAAGAATAGTCAAAAGCATCAAAGTATCAAGATTTTTTTTTTCCAATAGTCGTAAAACTCAAATATGGAAATTATGTCAGAAAAGTTTGAGGTGGAAAAATTTGACGGTAAAAGAGACTTTGGATTATGGAAATACAGAATGCTGAGACAATTTGAGATTCATGGTCTACTCACGGTTATTGAGAAAGATCATGAAGATGTGTGGCCTATGGAGGAAGTATATGTGACAGACAAAGAAACATGTAAATATATCAAGATAGGCAAGCCAATCACTAAGCATCCTCAATGGGAACTAAAGGATCAAAGAGCAAGGAGTTTGCTCGGGCAATGCCTATCAAACTCAGTACTAAGGAAAATAATGAATGAACTTACAACTTTTAAGCAATGGAAAGCCCTAGAAAGAGACTACCAGACTAAGACTAAAGCTAATAGGGTCTACCTAAAGAAACAGTTCTCGTTATACAGGATGGATGAAGACAAATCTATTGAGGAGAATCTTGATGTGTTCCTGAAACTAATAGGAGACTTAGAAAGCTTAAAAGTCACCATTCAAGATGAGGATCAAGCAATAGCATTATTAAACAGCCTACCATCTCAATATGATCCGCTTACACACACTCTACAGTTTGGAAATGCCAAAGATATGTTAACCATGGATGATGTAATAACAAGAGCCTATGGAATGGAATCAAACCTAAGGAAAACAGGGTTATTAAACAAAAGGAAAAAACATTCAGAAGGCCTAACAGTTGATGGCAGAGGAAGATCAGAAAAGAGGAGTGTTAAGGGCTCTCCAAAGAACAAAGGCAGGTCAAAGAGCAAAGGTAGATCTAAGTCTATATTAAGACAAAACAGTGAAGAAGTTATGGCATGTTGGATATGTGGAGATGAAAATCACTGGAAACGTGATTGCCCACAAAAGAAGAATGGGAAAGGAAAGGAATCTGCAAACGTTGCAGTAACAAGTTCAGAAAGTTCAGCCTATACTGCAAGTTTAATCGCAACTACTAAGGAATGGGTAATGGATTCATGCTGTACATTTCATATAACTCCTAGGAAATACTTCATTACGGATTTGGTGGATTTTGAAGGAAACAAAGTCTACATGGGAAACAACTCATATTGTTCAGTCAAGGGAGTTGGTAAGATCGTAATTGAGAATACAGAAGGTAACTTAGTTACCTTAAATGATGTGAGGTATGTACCAGAAATGAGTAGATCTAATCTCTTATGGTCAACTAGAAGAACTGGGATGTTACTATCAAGGAAAGAACTTTAACATTTAGTTTTTCAAGAAGAATGGTGACAAGTTTCTATCTGGTAAATATCAGAACGGTCTATATTTCCTAGAATGCAAAGTACTAAGCTTAGAAGTTAATGTGGCTAAGGTAACTATTGATGTAACAACGAGATGGCATCGTAGATTAGCTCATATGGGAAAAAGATCAATGGAGACTTTGGTTAGAAAGGGTCATCTAAAGAAAGAGGAAATAAAGGCGATGGGATTCTGTGAAGCATGTACGTTGGGAAAGACGCATAGGCTTAGTTTCCAAAAGGGAAAACGCACTACAAAATGTGGTTTAGAGTACATCCATTCAGATTTATGAGGTTCACAGAATACTACACCTAACATTTCAGGATGCCAATATTTCATCAACTTTATTGACGACTAATCTAAGAAAGTATGGATTCAGTTTTTCATAAGAAAGAGTGATGCATTTCAAGCATTCAAGGACTGGAAAATGTTGATAGAAAACCAAACATGAAAAAGAATCAAGTGTCTAAGAACTGACAATGGACTCGAGTACTGTAACAAACAGTTTGAAGACCTATGCAAAGAAGCAGGGATTAAAAGACACAGAACCTGTGCTTATATTCCACATCAAAATGGAGTATCTGAAAGAATGAATATGACTATAATGGAGAAAGTGAGGAGTATGCTATCAGAATCAGGCTTAGGTGGGGAATTTTTGGCAGAGGCAGCAAATACGGCAGTATATGTTATAAACAGATCACCATCAGCATCAATTAACTTTGATGTACCAGAAGAAGTGTGGTCTAACTCTAAACCTGAGTATAATCACCTAAGAAGCTTCAGGTGTATAGCATATGTTCACACTATTCAAGACAAAATAAGTCCTAGAGCTGTGAAAGGAGTTTTTATTGGCTATGGAATGAAAACTAAATGTTACAAGATTTGGCTAATAGAAGAAGAAAAGTTGGTGATAAGTAGAGATGTGGTCTTTAATGAAGATGAGCTATACAAGGATTCTATTGCAGAAAAACATAAACCTAAGGCTGAGCAAGGAAAAGAAGAAAGGAAATCTGAGAAGAGGGTAACTTTCAGAGTCAATATAGAGGAAATACTTCGAGAAGAAGGTCAGCTAAATGGGATTGCAAGGTCAGGTGGAACAAGTCCAGAGTATGTTCCAGAAGGTATAAGTGATGAAGAGAGTCCATTAGACTCAGGAAATTCAGAAAGGGATGAAACTACTTTGGATGACTACCTATTAGCTCGAGATAGGAAAAGAAGAACTATAAGACCCCCCTCTAGGTTTGAAGAAGCAGACCTAGTTGCTTTTGCACTATCAAGTTCAAAAGAAATCAAACTTGAGGAACCTAAAAACTACTCAGAAGCAATGCAGAGCAAAGACAGAGAAAGATGGAGTAAAGCATATGATGAGGAAATGGATTCCCTTATCAGAAATAACACATGGATTCTAGTCGATAAACCTCATAAGCAAAAGGTAATTGGATGCAGATGACTATTCAAGTTAAAACCAGGCATATCATGAGTTGAAAAACCAATATATAAAAGCAGATTGATTGCTAAGGGTTATGCTCAGGTTGAGGGAGTTGATTACAATGATATTTTTGCACCAGTAGTTAAACATGTTTCAATTAGGATACTTTTATCTACAGTTACTAATTAGGACATGGAACTAGAACAGATGGATGTAAAAACAGTTTTTCTACATGGAACGCTATCAGAAGAAATCTACATGAATCAACTAGAAGGCTATGAGGTAAAAGACAAAGAAGGAAAAATTTGTTTACTAAAGAAATCCCTATACGATCTAAAGCAGTCACCAAGATGATGGAATGCAAAGTTCAATGATTTCATGCGTAAACAACATTTTTTCAGAAGAGTGAGTATGATCCATGCGTGTACTACAAAGGAAAAACAGTTGATGACATGATCTATCTTCTCCTATACGTAGATGATATGCTCATTACATCAACACAGAGACAACAAATTATGACTCTAAAACAATTACTCAGCAAGCAGTTTGAAATGAAAGACCTAGGACCAGCGAGTAAAATACTAGGTATGGACATTTTCAGATATAGAAAACGGGGCACAATAAAACTGTCACAAGAAAGCTACATCAAGCATATTCTCAACACATTCAACATGAGCGATAGCAGATCAATTTCTACACCCCTTGGGGTTCAGCTCAAGCTAAAGAGCATCTCAACATGTAAAGAAGAAACTGAGACACAGGGTATGGAAGACGTACCATATACAAGCGCAGTAGGAAGCTTGATGTATGCGATGGTTGGGTCTCGGCCAGACCTTGCTTATTCCATTGGCATTGTTAGTAGGTACATGTCAAAATCAGGAAAAACACATTGGTTAGCAGTTAAATGGATAATGAAATATCTAACAGAAGCATCAAAGATGAGCTTAACATTCAAGAAGGACACATAATTCAGAATTAAGGGTTACTGTGATGCAAATTTTGCTTCAGACTTATATAAACACAGATCAATTTCAGGTTATGTTTTCACAATTGAAAACAATACGATAAGCTGGAGATCAAGACTACATAAAGTAGTAGCGTTGTCTACAACAAAATCTGAGTACATAACATTATCAGAAGCTAGCAGAGAAGCAGTGTGGATACAGGGAATATGCGAAGAAATGAAACTATGTACAAGAACAGTTGAAATATACTGTGATTCTCAAAGTGCAATTTATCTATCGAAGAACAGAACGTGCAACGAGAGAACAAAGCATATTCAGGTAAAGTACAACTACATCAGAGAAGTGACAGAAGACAAAAAGATCAAAGTCACCAAAATCCACACATCAATCAACCCAACATACATATTCACAAAGTCATACCTGCGGAGAAGTTCAAAGGCTGCATGCAGTCTTTGAGAATGGAAGAAGCCTAAGAGGTTCTGCATGAGCTTCCGTCTGGTAGATCTGAAGACGAAAAGCTCAGACCTGTTGGAACATGCGTAGCTTCAACAGAAAGAAAAAAAGGGGTTAGTTTCTACCACTAATTCAAAGGGTAAAGACAATCATAGATTCGAGAGTATATGAATCTAGGTATTGATAAAGGTGTTAAGAGGAATAATACTTACATGCAAGGAGATGAATAGTCGCGAATGTTGTTGATCGAGAGCTGCATAAACAACAAGGAAGAAGAACGGTCAGATCTAGTAGTGTAAAAGGCGGAAATAAGAAAAGCTTACTACTTTCTTCGTAAATCTGAAATATGTGGAAGAAGTAGGAAGGTTTTTCTTACTGGTTTCCTTTTTCTCGGACTCAGATCCACCGTTGTAATATTGCCAAGTTCACCGAAAAAAAAAAAAAAGGGTGAGTGAAGATGAACCGAAAAATTTGTCAAGAAATGACCAGATCTATGGTTGCATGTTGTCAGGAAACTCAGGAAAAGGAATAGAAGTGAAAGAGACTTACGGAGAAGTTGAGTCGTCACGTGAAGAAGCCAAGATCCTCCGACGATCTTAAACTCCTCTGGAAAAAGCAAGATGCGTAGCTGAGCCTAGCTCTGGAAGCTTCAGAGTACCATAAGTGTTTTTCGCAGAGAAAGGAAGAAGAAAAGACGAAAAAGATGAGAGGAGAAGAAGAGAGAATGTCAAGCGGCTAGGGTTTGGCTCTCAGACCAAATGAGCGACAAAGGTGGAGATTGTCGGGTTTTATCGTCTCAATTTGGTCTGTGGGCCGAGCGAAGGCCCAACATCGGCTCATCATGAACCTGACCAGAATGTAGGCTAGATTCATTCATCTTCTTCTTTAAAGGTTTTTCGCATTTTTCACCATTGTTGTAACAGAGAGAACTTCTGTAACAGAGTAAATGAGGTGATAATGGATTCCAGATTGATTTCCGAAGAGAGACATACTCACTGATTCTCAGTGAGGAACTCTATAACCCCGAGTGTCCAAAATTTATTTCGCGAACCAAAATCAATTCGAACTAATTGAAACCTCAATTCACTAGTCTGCATTGTAATTGAGCTAAGATCGAGTCGATGCTTTAACATTTGTTTGATAGTTTTGAGTGGATAGAGTTGACGCGTACTTGGTCAAGCCTCAGGATCTCCACATGGTCTAGACTCGTGACTTTTCCATTGCTTAGAGGCGAACACGAGCCGTGTCTGTGCGTTACGTGCAGTAAGAAATTTGTATTAGATGCTGAATAGATTTATAAGTCCACAGTTAGAAACATAGTCAAGTGTTAACTCTTGAAGTATAAACTCAAGTAGAGTCAAACAGTGTTTCTACTTAAAGACAGTTGAACTGGGTAAGAGTTACATTACCTCTGGAAGAAACAACACAAGAAGATGATGATGTCGGGAAGAGAGAGCTGAGTTGGATAGTTTGAAATTGAGACTCTCTCCTTTGTTTTTGTTGAGCTCCCTCGTTACAACCCAAATTGAGAAACACACGTAGAATTATTGTAATATTCAACAAATTCTTATTAATGCTCATTTTGCTCTCTTTTCTTTCTCACTGAATGACATGAAAATGGTTGGGTCCTTTGTAACCTATTTATAAGCTCTCACAAAGTCTCTAGTCAACGTGGTTAAGTTTTAAGCAACCCAGTAGTCATCCACACATACTACATAAGTTTTCTTTAACCACTAAGGTTATGACACATCATCTCCCAAATCAGTATTATTGTTATTCTCTCTTTCACACTCCAGGACTATTTTCCTCTGATTTTTTTTCATTCATTGGTGTCAAATTATGTACAGTAAAAGATAGGTATTTTTTCTTTTTGGCCATCAGATATATATGATTCACAAACACAAACCCAATTACAACAGATAAACACTATCCTTAACCCTTCGTATATTCCAGCCACGTATCCTGCTACGTGTCCAGTTACGCCAACATGCAACCTCCGACATTTATGATTGGAAAACGTCCTGAAAACCACCACTAAAAGAACAACAGACTAAGGTGCAAGCGTGAATTCCTATAGATCTTCCTCACGACAGTCACTGCCTCAAATAGGCACCAACGCCGCCGAGGTCCAACATAGAGACCCACCAAAGATTATTTGACCTCCACACTTAAAACCACCTGTAGAGCAAAGTATGTGCAGCGGTCGAGGGTAAAGAAGATAGCAGTCTCCGAGAGTAACCGAAGTTTGAAACCGAATATCTGGACATGACCACAACACCTATCCTAGACTACTTAGAGAAGGAATCCGGCTCGAATCCGGCGAACTCAAATTGAAATCAGAAATCCCCGGAGAGATCCAGATTTGATTGAAATCCAAAATCATGACATATAAACAATGAACAAACAAAAGAAAAGATCTAGGTGTCTCGTCTCCACAAAAAACACAACTCTATTGGTGCCCCCATAACCGCATTCTTGAACCAGTGGACAAGCGGTCTTTGATGGCAAGCCAAGTGATGAATGTAAACCTTGGTCTGCTCGTTTAAACCAGACAATACGGGCCCATGGAACACGCGGCTGATGATTTCTAACTTGTTCCCAAGTGGCTTTAGTGGAGAAATGTTCTCTGTAATCATCAGGTCTGTGGCGCCAAAGAACCACATCAGAACCAGCATCAGACTGTGACAGTGGTAACTTACGAATCAGTTCTAGTAACTCCTGGTGAAGGCGATAACTGACAGCCTGATGAAGCCAAAGTTGAGAGGATATTGCATCAATTACTTTGTTCATGTCTAGCAATGCCCCAATATCGGATCCCTGAATCACCTGTAGCAGCAATGAGTTTCCCTGCATCACACCAATGATCAAACCAAAAAAAAGTATATGTCCGCGAGTGAATGGCCACTTTGATGAAGGAGAAGATTTCCCCTTTTAGTTTAAGCAGTTTACGCCATATCCATGAACCTTTTGTGCCAATCTTAACGTCCCAAAATGAGTTATAATGGAGGAAATATCGCTTAGTACAAGGCTACCCAAAGAGATCCCGAGGAGGAAAGTAGTTTCCATGTTAGATCGTAAGCAAAGACTCGTGATGTAAGTCGAAAGCATCTTATACCAAGTCCCCCTTCTACAGTTGGCCTACAGATGTCAGCACACGAAACTTTTGCTTTATTAGCTGCATTCGGTGAACCAGACCACAAAAAAATTCCCATATAAACTGTTGATTTGCTTTAGACAACAACTTAGTAACCTGAAAACATAACACAGAAAGTTGACAGAGCTAGTAACCACATATTTGATTAACTGCAGACGACCTGCAAAAGAATGAATCTTTGTGGACCATGCTAGCATAATCTAGAACGAATTCGATCAATCAGGAGCTCATAATCTGCATGTGACATGCTCTTTGTTGTCATTCTACCATCTTTACAGAAAATAGTTAAATGTTCTATTATGTTTTTCATTGACTATTAGAATTCTAAACCATTTAATACTTTATTTATTTAATTAGAGACAAATGAGATCATTATATATTAAAAAATACATTAGAAAATGAATAAACTTAATCTTCAAACCAATGGCAAATGCCATACATTCCGGAAAACATCTATTTTTCAACCGAAGCCATTTGTTACATGGATTGAGGAGTGACCCGTTTTTTTATATTTTACGTGCAATTTTAAAATTTGATCGAATCTTGAATTGATTGTTAATCGCATTAGTTAATAGTTAACCTTTTGTTTTTAGTTCATTTTCTCGACATATATCACGTAAAGCGGCCTAATCGTATTTGAGCTTGCACAGTAACCAAAAGAACATATGTATAAGACTAACACCCTACTTTATATTCCACATCATCTTCTCTCTCTTCCACCTAATATTTCAACACCCTGTTTTTCAACACCTCCCTACAATGATTTTGTTTATAAAAATTCAACACCTTACCCCATTATTTTTATTTAAATAACAATATAACAATAATTAATTAAAATAATATTAAAATCCATTAATAACCTTTATATCATATTATTAATTCTTTTCTAAAACAGTAAATAAAAATAAAAAAACTCATAATAGTAAGGAGGTGGTGGAGATGGATATGGAAGTGGTGGAGATGGATATGACATCATCCATCCATAATATGGTGGATAGTTTGGAACAGCTGATGGCATGTAAACATTTGGTGAAAACCCATAATTTGGTATATTATGGGGTTAGTT
>JAKUCM010002171.1:0-39808 GCA_023374145.1 Lepidium sativum
GCAAGCTGGAAGTTCCTGCTGTGTAAATTTTGAATCTGCAATCAAACAATAGTCAGCAGAATCACTTTTTAGTATTCTCGAATCGTAGCTAAAATTTGAAAATAAAAATCAATCCTTTTAACGAGAAACTAATATTAGAAAGAAGAAAAAAAAAGAAACCCGAAAAATAGGTTCTGGTGAAGCCAGTAAAGATCTTGAAGTCAATTCAAAAATGATTCTTAAGATAATATGACACAAACTTTGGATAAACTCAAAGGAATATGAAGGAGAGGGAGAAGGAGAAATACACTTAGGTCGTTTGGAATTTCTCGGTGCGGCGGAAGAATCTGCCGAACCGGAAGCGGTGGCGCTAGACGATGCAGTATTAAAATTCATCTCTGAGAAAATAGCGATCTCTGTGTTGAGAAAGAAGTATTGAATAAGGGAGAAGGAAATAGAGAAAGGAGAAAAAGGAGGGAAGATGAAGAAGATGAAGAATGGTCGTGGTCGTCGTCAATGGCGGCGGGTAAAACTCGCTTTCCTCAATCTACTAGAAGAAGAAGAGAAACTCCCACAGTTGAAGTTTCGTATATAATGATGGATCATGCCCATTCCCAATTGGTCAAACGGTCCTCCTACTTCTGTTTTTTTAACTGAAAACAATAAAATATTAAGAAAAACGTTTTTATTAATTTATTTCGTTAAAAAAATAGCCCAACATAAATCGTAATGCATGACCAATTATTTGATTATATTATTAAACATAATGACGAATAAAAAACAAAAAATGAATAGAATATGCAGGAGAAAGTAGAGTGGGTACGAAAAATAATAATCTATGCATTGCAAATGTCATATTAGGACACTGCGACGAAAAAAGACAACCAATTATTAGGGCCCATAATAATTGGGCATTTGATTACATATTGGGCTTTATTAGATTTTAAAATGGGCCCATCGCTAATTTGGTCCACCGTTTGTGCTTCTTTTGGTGAATTAAGACTTGGTTTGGTCCGATGAGTTGAGTCATGAGTGGTGATATGAAAGGGAATAGATTCATATATAGAAGAATATAAGAAGCATCTACAAAAGGAGACATGAGGCTGCTTGAATTCTAAGCAAACAAATCAATTACTTTTTTTTTTTTCCAATCTGCATGATTCCTATTTGCATACATACTTAATTGATGAGCTAAAAGTTAAACATCAACTTTATTCCACTTGTCATCTTTATTGAAAGTACTTACAACGCATAAGAATCTGGACATCGAGATTTTAACCAAATTTTATAAAGAAATAAGATGCTTTTGTTCCTTATTCCCATGCATGTGCGTATATCTAAATATCAAAAGCATTTTCCTAAGGCCACATGCGTCAATACATAATATACAAGGATTCCGACATGTAAATTTGAAATTTTAATAAATATATAGCAAAAATAGACAAATCCTACTAATCCTACGGATATGATTATGAAAACTTATCGGATATTATATTAGTGGATACTTTGCATCAACATACAAAATTTAGAGCAAACTGATCTATAAACAACCTCTCTTCATCTAAATAAGTCTAGAACTGACTAATTTCGAGCGAAAGTCAAACTTGAACAAATGCGATATTACACTCTCAAACCAAAGTTATCATTCACATATCCGACTACCATTGAAAAATACTTTCCATATATTTTATCTTCTGAGAAGATTTGAGGACTTGAATCGATGATTTCCACAAAAACATTGCCTACAAACACCACAAACCTCTAGGGGAATTTGGATCCAATTATGTTATTTAGACATGTGTGTCTGCGCAACAGAAAAAGGTATGCATCGGTAACACTCCAAAGCCTAAACCCTAGTTCATATATACACATATATATATATATATATATGATTCCCTTAATTTAAATTTTTTTATATAATAATAGACATGATGTCAATGTGATTCCATATTATAATACTTATCATTTGTAAGACGTCGTGTGTTGCTATCTTTGTTGATAAATACTAATATTCGCTTAGCATTATCGATCAGAGTTTATTCTCAGAATGATGCAGTCGAGGCAAGAGATGAGAGATGACTCATCCTCAGGTCTCGTCCTCACCACTGACCCTAAGCCTCGCCTTCGCTGGACTTCTGAGCTTCATGAACGCTTCGTTGATGCTGTCACTCACCTTGGAGGCCCTGACAGTACGTTTTCATTCATCTCTATATACATATAAACCTTAATCAGAGCTATATTAACTGTGATTTTATATCATCAGAGGCTACACCAAAGACAATAATGAGAGTTATGGGTGTGAAGGGTCTTACGCTTTATCATCTCAAGAGCCATCTTCAGGTCCTATATTCTTCTTCATCGATTTCCTCTTTTTATGTTTTCCTTCCGAATTAGTTTCCCTTGAGACTTAGTTAGGACTTAAAACATATAAGTGCATGTGTTTCAACTATTACAGAAGTTCAGAGCAGCCTCACAAGGAGCATAGTCATCATAATCACTCTCTTAATATTAGGAATACTAATAGAGGTGCGTCATAAATCATTAGCCTTCTTAACTTATACATATATGTGCATCGAGAATAATAATACCAAATTGGTTAATTTGTGATTGCGTTATGAATTATATGTTGATCAACATCATGCATGCAGCTCCAATGTTAGATCTTCGAAGGAATGCTATATTCACGACTAATCCACTAATCATTGGTCGCAATATGAACGAGTATGTTGGCTTTCAATTCCAAACCCTAACTATATTGATTCATAAATATATAATTAGATATACTCAAAGTCTTAATTATGGTGAAGGATGCAAATGGAAGTGCAAAAGAGGATAGAAGAAGAAGTAGAAGTAGAAAGACAAGTGAATCAAAGGATAGAAGCACAAGGTAAATACATGCAGAGTATGTTAGAGAAAGCATGTGAAACTCAAGAAGCAACTCTCACTAAAGATTATTCTTCTCTCTTTTTCGATCGAACCACTCTTTGCAACAACACAACATCTCTCCAAATCCCATGGTTTGAGGATCATTTTCCTTCCTCTTCATCAATGGACTCTACGACGTTGCATCTCCCTGACATCAATTCCAACTTCTCCCTGCAAGATTCTCGGAGTTCCATGACTAAGGGCCGTACGGTTTGTCTCGGTTAGATGATATACATATATATATAGATCTAGCTACTTAATTACTCTTTCTACTCTAGCTTTCTAGCACTTGGTGTATAATTTTATAACTGCACAAATATGTAATAACTTCTGCTAAACACGAAGTCTTCGTAACTCATTTGGTGATATGTGCGTATGGTGAAGTAGGTGATGCCTCATGAATATCACAATTCTTGTGGTGATAATTTACTTCAGAATGACATTTTAGAGATTATGGCCTAATTGGTTAGCAGAATTTTGAAGGTGTGTTTAATATTTTTAACCATATTTTACCCACTCAACTTTTAGCATTTTTATAGTCCTAAATACTATTCTAATTCTTGCTGTTTTTTGTTCATTGGATGCTTTTTTCAGTTCTAATAATTTTTGTTTGTCATTGGACAAACAAAACCTCACAATTCATACAAACTCTATTATGCCGAAGGTACAAAGACCAGATGTATACTTTTTTTTTTAACAATTGGATCGACAAACTTCGATTCATAACCTATCTCAATCTTTAAAATTCATATTTAATCTATCAAATTGGTAAATAAGAAGAATCAAACTTTAGAATGTATAGTTATTTTCTGGATCATTCTAACCACCGAACTAAGAAAAATTCGGCCATAAGTATATTTAATCGCTTACTACACATATATTGGCGATTTTTTTTTCCAAGTCACATCCATCCGAATGCAGAATCTCAACGGTAAAAAGTCTACAAATACAATTATAAACCGATCAACTCTTCTGTCTTTCAATCTAATCAGTTCTCTAGCCATCATATCCAACGATTCGTTTCTGATCAGTTCATCACTCCAATCTTAATCTATTGCTAAAGTAGATATGTCCAATAATTTTGGGGCAAAAGCCCAAAAACCTGATTAAAGGCCCATTTATTGAATTTTGAAGTGGCACATATGAAGTCCCACTATAAATGGTCAATAATATATAGTTGGCGTCGCAAGTGTGTCGGTTGAGGAGTCAATGGAAGTATCTAATGGATAAGAAACGGTCAAAAATGGATGTTTAGAAAAATGTATTGTAAGGACTGGTACATAACTTAAAGACAAGAGTGAACGATGGAGTAAATGTCTTATTTGTCTTCTCACACACTTCACCAACTTTCAAATCTCTGTTGTATAAACAGCTTCTTAGTAACTCTACTACAATTACATCACACAGGTACGTGTCTTGAGAAAGCAACTCATGAATCATGATTAATTCGTTGAATCATGTTAGTAAAATGAATTGTGTTACATCATTCTGACTTCATGATGTCAAATTAATACCAGAATGCTCCAACAATTTGCCTCTTCTTTCTTTAATTTTAGATTTTTATATAAAAAGATGATCAACTGGTCTATTCCATGAGTATACCCATAATTAGGGTTTATCAATAAAGAAAATATATTAATTAAGATTAGTGGAAAACCAAAACAAATATATGTAGCTTCATCAAGACAAGATTTTTTACATTATACGGTAATTAACAGCGATGGATTTATATAAATATGTTAATTAACAGCTTTTTCCCCACCTATTATTTTATTCATACATTTAACTTGACGGGTTCAAATTAACTTTTGCGTTGGAGAACTATCTTAAGCTTGACGCGTACTTGGCTTACTTAAGCGGAATTGTTATTCGGAAGCAGCAGAGAATGATCTAAGTTTCTAGTGGTTGAGATTAGGTCGGAATTTCGTAATGTAATCGTGCTCCTTACTTTACCTCTAATTTTAACTAATTAGTTAGTAAATGTATAACGTATTTACTGATCCTTATACTATTTATGATTCTTAATTTCAAACTTGGAAAAGTATCCACGATCATTTAACTATTTATGACTAATACATGACGAATGAGTCTCAATGATGACGATAAGAGTATCTGGCTAGAACAACATCTTTGTTTTTGTTCATATTGTTTTCTGTTACATGCACTCTCCTGTAATGACCATGCATGGTCTAAAAGAGTTCATTAATCGTGTCCCTATTAGGGCCTAAATTCTTATTCAACGATAGTTTGTTTTTTACAAAAAGAATCCGGACAAATCCAACTAACCCACGGATATAAAAGCTCAGTCGGATACTTATATATTAAACATCTAGATTTGAAATAACCAGTCTCATACAGCATACTAATGAAGAACCAAATTAACAAAACAATTACTTTAGAGCTAACTTATATAAAAGTTATATAAGACGTGAGCGTGATGATGTATAAATTTGTAGAATTATGGGCTTCCAACTCAAAACTAATTAACAATGTATGGATTGACCCAAATCCTATATATACTAGAGTTAATTTTCGATGTGGGACATTTTCAAAAAATTAATCAATATGAAGGGTTTAAACTCCAAGGAGTCACTCAATCCAACATGAAGTAATTAATGATCCAATGATAGCAACTTGTGGTTTTATTCTATCATTAAAACAATTGCATTAAACTAATAGGATAAGTACAGGATCCATGCATGCAATGGACTGTGGACATAACTAGAATCACAAGTTAATTAGATATATAACATAGATGAATTGTTCAGGAAAATGACGTGAACTTGCCACTGTCTCCAAATCAGGCTTCCATTTGAAGACACATAGGAAAAAAGACAAACAACACAAGTTTGGTTAATCATATATGTATAGATTAGTCTCCAAGAAAGAAATTAATACTGATGAGGTATAATTAATTTAATTAAATAGTGATGACCCTGCAAGTTTTTATTAACACCAAGAGACGTTGTATATAAATAAGGAAGATGATGAAAGAGAAATGAGAAATGAAAAGAGATGAAATGGGACATCGATGTTGTGGTAAACACAAAGTGAAAAGAGGACTTTGGTCTCCTGAAGAAGATGAGAAGCTTCTTCGTTACATTACCACTCATGGTCATCCTAGTTGGAGTTCTGTTCCAAAGCTTGCTGGTTTTCTATCTTCTATCTCTCATTATACTCTCTTTTCTTACATCCATACTTCTGATTTGGATTGATTCTAATTAACATGTTATGTTTGTGTGTGTATTTAGGGTTACAAAGATGTGGGAAGAGTTGCAGATTAAGGTGGATAAATTACCTGAGGCCTGATTTGAAAAGAGGTACTTTTACTGCAGAGGAAGAGCAGATTATCATAGATGTTCATCGTATACTTGGTAACAAATGGGCTCAGATTGCTAAACACTTACCTGGACGAACTGATAATGAAGTTAAAAACTTTTGGAACTCATGCATTAAGAAGAAGCTTCTTTCTCAAGGCTTAGACCCTTCTACACATAACCTTATGCCTTCACACAGAAGATCTTCTTCTTCATCATCTTCTTCATTTGCTAATAAGAATAGTCATAAGCCAAGCAAGACTACATCCATCATGAAGAACCCTACTGATCTTGATCAATCAACCACTGCTTTTTCAATCACAAACATCAATCCTCCTACTTCCACAAAACCAAACAGACTTAAATCTCCTCCAATCCAGTCTCAAACTATAATCCCTGTCAAGGATACCATGTCAAGTCTTTTACATGATGAAAATATGATTCCTAATTGGTCAGATATCGATGGAATTGTCGGAATCAATGAAGCTCCGATGTTGTCTGGTGAAAAGACAGTAGTGGGAGGAGTTGTTGATGATGATCTCAACATGGATATATTTTTCAATACTCCTTCTTCATCAGCTTTTGATCCAGATTTTGCTTCCATTTTTTCTTCTGCAATGTCTATTGATTTCAATCCCATGGATGATCTTGGCTGGACCTTTTAATCAGCTTTACTCTACAATAATTTCAATTCCTCAAGTGTAAATATATGTATATCTTTTCATTAGTTTTGAGAAGCTGAGATCTTTCCAAATTTATTGTATCATTCCTAGTAATAGTAAACTTTGTTGTAATATCTTAAAATGGGTTTAGTATGTCACAGTCATAGCAATAAACAGAGTTGCCCAATAGAGCCTCGGCCCATTAGAGGCCCAATAAATGATCGTGCGGATATAATAATTAATGCCAAGGTTGAATGAAAGTTGGTGAGAAGAATGAAGGAAAAGATGGAACATGCTTAAGTGCCAGATGGTCTCTCAATAATGAATTGTTGAGTTATTTTAATCTAAACCTGAATCATTAATATTACGTTTATTAGAGTTAGAAAATGAAATAAACGAAGGAAACAAACTTGTCATGTAAATAGAAATGATTGAGGAGCAACAGGAAGACGACACCAATGCACTGTAGATCGAGAATGAAGGACATCTATTGATTAGTACTTTTCATTATTAATATGAAATCAATTGGTAATGAAACTATCGGATAAACCTGAAACCACATGGTGTGTCGTTTCTTATCTTATCTCCTTCATCGTTAAGATGATAGAAGAGAGAATAATATTAAAGTACCAAAAAGAAAAGTAAACACACAAAATAGTTAAGAGAAAAGAGTCACATGGGATGTGTGATTTGGTGGCATCATTATATATCTCAATCCTGCACATGCTCTGCTTCTTCTTCTTCTCTCTTTTTTTATATTCTTTCTCTTTCACTTTTTTTTTTAATTTTTTTGTTGTTATTTGTTGTCAAATGCTAATCCAATTATTAATATCCACACGGTTTTAGTTTCACAATTATAATGTTTAACATTTTATTACTCTTTTCCACGACCAGTTTTCAACTCTTTCTACCTCTCTCTCAAAATTGCATTATATATACGTATAACACAATCACTTCTTTTCAACACTTTTCTCTCTTTTGAATATCCATCTCCTTATAACTTGAAAGTTGATATACAGAGAAGAATATGAGCAAAACAGAGGCCATTAGTGTGACCAAAAGATCAGGACTACTGCACCCACCACCATGTGGCTGCAATCGTCTAATGAACCACTCTGAGTCACTCAAGAGAGACAGTCTCGCAAGCAATGGTGCAGCCAAAGGAAAAGCAAGCTTGGAGCGCAAGAAATCAAAGAGTTTTAAGGAAGGAGAAAGCTATCCTTCTTGGATCATCACGGAGGCTCCTGGAAGTATAGCCGCCGTGAGGAGAGAGCAAGTGGCCGCACAACAAGCTCTGAGGAAACTAAAGATCTCTCATTACGGCAGATCCAAATCAACCATAAATTTCACTTCTTCCAAAGTAGTACCACTAATGAACCCTAACCCTAACCCAAATCCTCAGAGATGCAGCTTCCTCACCCCAACTTCTGGTATAAACCCATATCTTTCTTTCTTACTTCATATTTTGCTTGAATTGTCTTTTTGTTAGTTTTAACTTTACTTCTCATCTCATACAAGTTATTTAATATCATAATTTATCTTACAATGTTAAATTAAAACATAAGTTTTAAAACATTATTCGGTTATAATATGATTATTTTTTTGGTTATGTTTATCAGATCCTATTTACGTCGCTTACCATGATGAAGAATGGGGAGTTCCGGTTCATGATGACAAGTGAGTGACATAATAAAAATTGTAATATTTGGTCAAACAATAAATTAATAATCTTAATTACAGGATGTTATTCGAACTGCTAACACTTAGCGGGGCCCAAGTAGGCTCAGATTGGACTTCAACATTAAGAAAACGTCATGACTTCAGAAAAGCATTTATGGAGTTTGAAGCAGAAGCAGTAGCCAAACTCAACGAGAAAGAGATGAATGCAATAAGCAACGAATACAAAATAGAGATAAGCAAAGTGAGAGGTATTGTGGAGAACGCTACAAAGATTGTAGGAATCAAAAAAGCTTTTGGTTCATTAGATAAATACCTTTGGGGATTTGTGAACCACAAGCCCATAGCTACTAACTACAAGCTAGGTCATAAGATTCCGGTTAAGACATCGAAGTCGGAGAGTATTAGCAAAGACATGGTTCGTCGAGGGTTCCGGTTCGTTGGTCCGACTGTGGTTCATTCGTTCATGCAAGCCGCTGGTCTAACTAATGATCACTTGATCACTTGTTGTCGCCATGTCCCATGCACTCTTCTCGCAACCAACCTCTAATTTTTAACTAAAAGTGTTTGTTTTTTTATTTCACTTTTGATTGAATGCAAATTTAGTTCTAGAGAGAAGGAATTGCGCATGGGTTTTTTTAATTATTAGTAATTTGGGCGATGTAAGATAAATCAACTGGTTTGTTTATTTTTCCTTTGTGTGAGGTTTTTATAATCACATGTACACGGGTTTTTGATGTATGTGTGGTGTGATAATTTGTAATTTGAGATAGTAATTGATTTTCTTTGAATTTTATCTTGTTCAAAAATACTAAAGATGACCATTAAACATTCAGAGTAGGGCAGGGGCTCATTTAATGTGAGATTACAAATATATTTTCTTATTATTTCATATGATAACTTTTCAGAATATGTTTCAAATAAAAAATCTAAAAAGGATAAGACATGGTGTAATTAAAATTAAAGAATTGATGGAAAACGACCGAAAGTCGTTGAACTTTTTTGTTTGATCAGTTTGAGAAATTAGACAAAACTGAAATTGCCGGATGATATAAACGACGGAGTTATAAAACCAGAAATATAGTTATTATGTATGAGATTAAGGAGTTGAATGGAAAAAAATGAGCATTGTCTTAGGTAATACGAATATACGATCGCATCTATCCGATTTGTTTTTGTCAATTAGTCTATTGGTTTTTAAACTCTGCATTTACTACTACAGACATAGAGACATAGAGTTCAATCCATGATGCTTTAAAGATATGTCAAATGACTACACTATTGAGTCCACTTGTCCTTTGTTATTTTTTTTTGTAATATTCGATGATAGTTATTTATGATTGATTTTAAATTGTACAATAGAAAGAAGAGTGAGTAGTGATTGATTCTCGTAGAAGCAAATGTGATGATGATGAAGCATGTGATGCTTCTCTGTCATCAATAATGGTTGGATCATTTTAGTGGATGCCATTATGTTATTGGTCTTTGCCTATGTGTTTCTTCCCCCACCATCTTCCAATTTCACCATTTTATTCTTTTCACAAGTTCCAATATCAATTCTTCCATGTTATATAATACTATAATATATAGACAAAACAGAGTACTCTACAACTTTTACGAGTCAGTTCCTGAAGAAAATATAAGATATTTATGCTCTGATATGAGATTGATACGGCGATGCATTAGATTCCTTGCTTTTTCAGAACGTATTATAATTGGGCTTTTGAGCCCAATGTCATTTATATATTTAAACTCATGTCATCTGCTCTCTGTACAGCCCATTTAATGGCGAAATCGTATATCTACTTCAGGCCCAATCATTGACGAATCTTGTTAAGACCGTGGATAGTGGATATGATAGGAGTACAACAAGTGACGTGACATGTTTTTTCGTGTGAATGATTCATTGATTTTGAGATTCACAAGGAATATACAAAAAGAAACCAACGGAAAATAGAGATATCTCTCGAGACAAAACCCAAATGAAGAAAACATTTTTTGAAACAAATCCCGAAAAAGACCTACCTAAACTCCTAAGAAAATAAACCAAATTATCATGAAACTAAAGTCTTAAAACACCACTAAGCATTACAATACCCGAAACAATGGCGAATCTTCCCACAAATAATGCAATTTTTGACAACATGTTTATTCATTTCACTAACAAACAATAACATGATTCCAGTTAATTATAATAATAATAATAATTTAATAAACTCCAGAGAAATGGACAAAACAGCTAAGTGCAAGTAGAGGGAGCAAAAGACAATGTTGAGGCCCTAAGATCAAACTCCCACAAATAATTCTGCTGCATTATATTCCCCACCACATTAGTCGCCGGCATTCCCGCCGACATAAACCCTAAACACTTCACTCCCGCCGCTACATCTACTAGGTAACTTTTGCGATGTGGCTCAAAACGCGCACCACCATGTAGATGAAACGTTAGCTGCGGTAACTTACTCTCGTTGAACCCTGACGTGGTACTAAAGCAATACTCTATTTGTAATCCTTCTGGTTTTACTCTCTTTAACTCAACTAGGTAACGCTCTAGCCCTTTAACCACAGGCTTGTACGCGGCTTCAGATAATAGAGTGAGGCTGGTTCCTGAGTCCAAAATGGTCCCACCACCGGCAGTTGCGTCCCATACTTGCGACGGGATGTCAAGCATGTCGTCTCCGATGGAGATTCCGATGACATTGATGGCGTAGAAAGGAGGGATGAGATTGAGAACAAGCGGTGTGGTTCTCGAAGGAGCGGCTTTGGTAGAGGTGGAGGACGAGGAAGAGCCGAATATGAGATAGCTAGAGACATTTTTGTGGGAGAGATGATCAACGAGGCAGTAAAAAAACTTGGCATCGAAAAGATTAGTAGCTGTGGAAGTGAAGGAGAAATCACTAAAGGCTAAACCAAGAACCCCATCAGCTCCTTGGAAGCTCGGTCCACTAAAGGAACTACTGCAACCGATGAGAAGACCATGGAGTCTAGCCTTACGACCATTGGTCAGACCAAATGTGAGTGTCTCCTTTGCAAACACGCCTTGTGCTGCTGAACCATCTGCATATCTGTTTGTTCGATCCAATCAAATTTTCAAATTTAATGTAAGTAAAACGCAGAGAAAGATTTAGTTTTGTCATTAAGGTAGATGTAACAAGAGAGGTTATGTTGATGTATGGTCAAACTATAAACCTAACTCGCAAGTCACTTAATAAGTGACATTTATGTATTGTGCTGAATTGTTGCTCAACTTACATTAAATTTCACCTTCTTCTACATACACTTGCATCTAATCTATGGCACCTTAAGTTCTCTAAATAGTTGGGAGAGATATGCAAATGAAGAATATACAATGATATGGTGACAAGAGAGAGATTGAGGTCCCTCTTCTCTCTTATTGATGACCACATAAGTTTCCCAAATGTCCCTAAAACACACAATTCCCAAAACAGTAGTCTTATAGTCATTGCAATTTCCTAAGCTAAATCCTTAACCAACTTCTCAAAACTGTACCTAAACGCATTGAATTTTGATTTAACAATCCAATGACCATTACCAATTGAGATTGAAAAAGGAAAGTACCTGTAATCATACGAGCATGGAGTAGAAGGTGTAGGGCAAGTAGTGAGTGAGAACAAATTCATCAAATCAACTTTACAAGTCTGAGTGAAACATCCAACAGTTTTAAAACTCTTAGATTCTTCAGCTCGAAACACTCTCCGATTCTCTAATTTCCCTTTTCCTCTTCCACGGTACCTGCAATTCACCCAAGTCAGCTCGCTTCCTGTATCCACCACTACTCTGAACTTCTTAGCCGGAGTTCCAACTCTAACCTCCGTGAAATACTGCGCCGTTCCGAAATCTGTTCCAGATCCCAACGGCATTTTGACTCCTCCTTTGAATTTCCGCTTATGTGAAATCAAGCGATGACGCTTTTGGTCGTGATTGATAATGTCCTCGACGCGACTGAGAAGAGGCTTCTGAAAGAGAGTGTTCCGTGGCGTCAATTCGAGCCGCACCGTCGTGTCTTTCGTAGAATCTACGGAGGCGATAAGGAGGATCATCGTGATGAGAAACGAGAGAAGTCTCTTCTTTCTCTGCATTTTGTTCGTCTTTAGTTCTGTTTCCAAAACAGAGTATTTCTATTATATACAGTGTTGAAACGCTTCTCTCTCTCTCTCTCTTCCTTTTTATATTCAGTTGATTGATTTATCATTTTTAGTACACCTATTAATTACTAACCAACCTTAAAGGAAAATTAGTGTCACTTAACACGAAACGAGCGGGAACTTTATGTCACTTAGTTAGCCATTATTAATAAATGCCTAAACGGATATTTAAATATCTAAAGCTAATCTAAAACGCAAATTGTTTTCATAATCACCATAAATTAAGCACAATAATCTCTCCATTTCTGGCGTAACTTGATTTTAATTTTCACCTAAATGTCAATTTACAACACTCCTAAACATAATATTTGGTCTTGATTGGTAATGATTTTTTGTGGGTAATAGCCAGAAACCAATAAAAATATATATCTGGGAAAAAAGAGAATGCATAATCTCGACTATAATTTGCTTTTATATATTCGTCGTTAAATTTACAAGAGGAAACAAACAAAAGGACAGTTTTGAATAACAATGACAGATATAAAGGAAAATAATTTTTTAATCAATTATTTATGACAATTGTTTGATATCGAAACTTCCAATATAGAATTAAAAATCATAAACGGAAAGTACATTATTTGTTTAACTTAATATACAACTTTGAATGCTTCTAAGTATACGCTAATAAAGAATTTGCAAAAAATAAAAAATAAAAAAGTTGTTTATCAAAAAAAATTAAAAGTATAACCAAGAAATAAGTGGATTAGTCGGTTTGTCTCTAACTTAACTAAGTATGAGATGGTAGGTTCAAATCTCATCATATTTCATTTGAAGAACTTAAGCTATGGATCGAGTATTATTGTCGATTCAATAGTTATTTGTTGAAGAAAAAAATTTAAAAGTTTTAGGACCAAAGTAGGCAAAAACTCTCAGAAACCAAACTCCCCGTTTATCTAACTTTAAGCTTCAAAAAATATCCCAAATTTTTGAGAGAAATCTGTGAATCGATGGAAATGACAAAATAAAAATCGAAGTCTATGAAGTCGACGAAATTTGAATCATGGCATTTGGTTCCGATTGATGAGAGAAACGAGAGAGGCAGTAGAGAGGAAGAAGCTCTTGTAAACGAGAACTCCCATGACGATGAAGTGTTTGAGAGAAACGAATATGAGATTGAGGTTGAATTAGCTGCATTCCGAGATGAGCATTGTATTCATCACAATATTATGCCTGAAAGTGATATTGAGTGTAATGAATATTCAGAGGACGAAGAGAAAGGTCACAGACAAAATAATCATGAATATATTCCTCCTGCTATCGGAATGCTCTCCGGAGACATGGTCTTCTTCAACAAAGTATCTTTCAAAGAGGCTATTGCTAATTATGTTTGCACATATGTTCTAGGATTGGAAGAACCGAGGGGTGGAAAATTAGAACATACAAGAAAGTGCACTCATATTCATTGTTTAAGGTGGACAAGTTATTATATCTAAATTTTGAAGTCGAAATAGATGGTCAATCCAAATTAACTCAAATTAACAAGATTGAAAGTTATAAATAATAATAAATGACGTTTTTGAATCCAAGAGTTTGAGAACATTCAGGAGCAGAAGACAGAAACTGATGGTAAGTCTTGAAACGTAGGTAATTAATTAAGTTGAAAACAAGAAAATAAACAAAAACGTTTGATATGATTATGATTGAGGGTAGGTATTTCATATTTGCAATCTGCATGTATTGATGGATATACGTGAGGGAGAAGAAAGTCAAAATCACAGGGAGATGTACAGCTGTCATAGTATAATTGGCTGACCTCGACATCCTTGGATTCTTCTAGAATTTCTTAGATTTTATATTCACCGGTTCATAATTAAAAACTAAAAAAACTGTAATCTAACAGATAACAAAGACACAAAACATTGACATTATATTGGATTTGTTTGAATAATGAAAAGAGATGCGTGTACGTTGTGATGCGTTGAAGTCCAATCCAAGCCACACAGTGTCGTGGAAGGATCTTTTACTTTTTATTTACTCATTTCGTCAAATCACACATCATTATATCCCTAACACTATTTATATTCGATCGTATATTCATATTGTCTGTGTATATAATAACAAAACAGTGAAATGTTTTCACATTAAATAATTCACCGGACTTCTTAATCAACAGTAATAGAACTAACTGCTAAGCTCGGAAAATGCGAAAGGAACGACAAAGACAGTGAAGATTAATTCAAAGTGCCAGTTTGCATCCAATAATTATTACATTATAACAATCTTTACTTGACGACAAAATACCCAAAAAAATAACATTATAACAACCCTCAAGACTTCATCCATGGCCTTACAATGCCTACTTACATTATCTTAATATTGCAAATTAAGAAAAAAACAATATGAAAAAATAATCAGCATGGCCCATCCTAAACCCTATCTAATTAGTTTATATATTACCGAACATAATTTTGATCCAAACGGCAATGTCTTTGATAGGTTTATATATGTAGCTTAGGTTACTTCGTGGCCGCGTTCCACATTAAGCCTAAATCACTAGGTTTGACATTTTGTATTGAGTTTTATATATAGTTTAATCACGGATTTTATCGGTGGTTTAATAAGAATTAAATGTAGGAAATTGTTATTTATATGGTCAAATCAGCCATATAAAGGCTTAAGTTGCGGATTTAGTAAAGTCCAACCACGCATAGACATGTATGTGCAATCAAAAAATTGTATTGTGATAATATTTTTGAAGTGTGTATTAATAGGTTGAGAGAATGCCAAATGTATTTAGAAGAGAAGATGATAAAAGATGAAGGCATGAAAGGCCAGTGTTGGTACTGTGCCGCAAGTGTCGATTAAAACGACTTAGCTTAATAATTACAAGCAAGGAGCCATATGACTCTATTTAATTTCTTCTGTACAAATTAATAACCATTTTTGGTTGTGTTTTCATTTATGTGATACACGTGAAAAACCAATAGGAATGAATGTAAGTGAATGTGGCCAAATAAAACATGATATCTAAATCGACTTAAATATTTTTATAAAACAACAAATAATAGGTTAAATATGATTACAAAAGAGAGTATTACTGTCGTTGTTGTGGTATATGTACAATGTACTGTGATGTATTAGTTGGTTAAACTCAATTAGTCTAACAGTTGATGTTATTACGAAATGCCTCAATGTTTGGACCCGACGTACGTATGACACTAGTGATGTAGCATGGGCCAAACAGTTTGCGGTTCGTTAAATTCTATCTGGTTTTGTCATGTTTTTTGTGTTTAAGATCCAATATAGATTTGGTCCGCAAATCACGCATCGGTCCATCGGAAAAGTAGAGTTAAAATGATGATTTGGACTAATCTGGCCCATTGGAAACGTAATCTTAAACAACCTGAATCACGTTTGCGAATGGTTATACATATGCAACCAACCATCATCGTCTTGCTTTGGTTGGTAAGAAATGTAAGATCGTATATTCATATCATTTTTAATTTTTTGATAAAATATAAAGACAACAGAGAAGAAAAGTTACAGCAATGACAAAAAATACGCAACAACAAACTCATATACGAGGAGAAACGACACCAAAAAGGTAAAACACATGGACTCAAAGCTCAACGAAATTATCTTTATGGAGATTAATACCACAAGCGACTTAATCCGAGAGACAGCCCTTGATGTTCAGATGAAGCGCCTCTTAACTGTAAAGAGCAGTCCGTGAAACAACCTGAGCTAGCATAACTGAACCCACAAACCAGTTGGGCAAGATCTCCTCCAACCAAACATGGTGATGCAGCTCAAATGGGAACACCGAACCAACACAAACCAGACCAGAAACCAACCACTGCACCTCCTAAATAAGCAAGACTCTAACCTAAACTAGAGACGACCTAGAGAGAACACATCTTACACTCAGTTGTCTTCGTACTAAGACCTAGACGACTACAAACCAGAAACAAAAAAAGGAGAAGGGAAGAGATACCAAACCCGAAATTCGGCGAAATAATCCGGTGGCAAACAGAGGCCTAGGCAGGAGACAAGCTCAACCACCAACCACACAACGGAGATAAGATTGTGGAGTCGGAAGCTAGTTTTGATAGGTCTGCATTTTAATATATGTTATACGCATTATTTAGTTCGATATGCATTATATTCACACTATTATAATCACTTTAGAGTCCAATAGGTTCATAATATACAATTTGTGTCTTGCATAGCACATATATGCATAAGGAGTGATACCAGGTACTTTTGGAGCATTTGAGACAAGCACATGCTGAGGGATGTCATGAACTGGTTGAAGTCAAATCCTACTCCAGGCGGAGCTCGAGTCTGATCCCACTCCAGACGCTGCTCGAGTCTTATCCTACTCCAGGCGTTGCTCGAGTGTGATCCCACTCCAGGCGCTGCTCGAGTTTAATCCCACTCCAAGCGCAACTCGAGTCTGATCTCACTCCACGCGCTGCTCGAGTCAAATCCCAGGCGCATCTCGAGTCTAATCCCACTCCAGGCGCAGCTCGAGTCTAATCCCACTTTAGGCACTACTCGAGTCTGACCCACTTCGGCATTTCAGATTTTTGGGCCAGACTGACGCTGAAGCCCACTACAGACTGGGATCCTTTTGATGGGCCAAATTAGCCAAAGATTTCACCACATTTAGTTTATATTTTTAGAGGCTGCAAGAACGAATCTAATTGAAGTTTTTCTTACAACTCTTTTGGTTGTAGCCGTTTTCTTTATAATCGTAAGACGCAAGCAACTTTAACCTTTTGATTTTCGTTTTGAATGCAATCTTTGTTTCCCTTTTATCTTGTTCATCATACTACTTTGAGTTTGTTAGTAATGTCATTTACTGCGATTTTCACTGTGACAGTTATGCCATGAATTCTGAGTAGTTTACCTAAGGCTCTTGAGGACGGGTTAGGTTGGCGTGGATCTTAACTCTTCTGGGTGTCATGAGGGTTAGAAATATTAAATTTCATCTGATTAGGTGCTTTCATCACTTGTTTCATTATGATCAACTGAAGCTCGTTTTGAGACGTTTTAGCACCCAATAGGTGTTTGGTAAAACGTCTGACTGAACCAACCTCAGAGATTCACACTCTTAGGTCGAGAGATCGAATGACTACGGTGTGAGTCGGCGCTAAGCGAGTTGTAGCTTTATGCCATTTAAGTTGTCAAACGCCTATGACGATAGGGTCGGTTAATAACTTAGTCGAGTTTGTTTGCCATGAGAGTGGATTCAATGCATGTGTCTTGTTGCCTAGAGATCTGCTCTGTTTAGTGTTGTCAGGCTATACGCTGATCCGTGATACCCGCTCCTCAGAACCTGTCTTCTCATTACATTACACTTGTTCTATCTACTACTTAGTTTCTTATTGAATTGTTTCAATTTGATTTGATTAGTGTAGTTTACCCCGTCTATTTTATTGCTCGATTAAACTTGTGTTTAATTAGATTAGATCGTCAAAGACGAGACATCGAGAGTCCCCTTATCAGCGGGGATGAAAAGCATATACCACCAAAAAAAGAGATCGCCGATGATGAAGGTTGTGAATATAAGAGAGTAAAAAGAAGAAAAAAGAGTTTTCTTTTTAGTGAATACTTTTATTTTTTTCCTATTGCCACCACTTTCACTCCCTTTTGATCAATATCTTTTAAACGAATTTTTCTATCTCTAATCAAGTAATTTCTAATTATACATGTGTAAGAAGGATCAATCGCTCGATTAATTAGCTAATATTTTGCTAGACTAAATAACATTGCATTTGTCAATTTTCTTTTTTAATTTGGTGAACAGGAGAATTCAGTTAATAATTCTGAATAGATTAATCTTTTTAGGATGTATGTTTAGGCTTATAATTACGTTGTGTTATTTCGGTTGTTAAAATAATAACAAAATAATAATATGTTCCCGTGTATGGATACGTGTCGAAGAAATAATGACCTTATTAATACTACTAACACCTAGTTAATTAGAAGCTTTTATATAGACGTATGGTACAAGGAAAGTGATGGATGGTATGTAATGTTATCATGACATCATCCATGTCCCGCCATCGCATAATTCCCGGACAATCCCTCTTATAATTGATTTTTTTGTATTTATCTTATAATTGTGTTTTGTATTTTTCTATTCACATTTACACACTCATATTTCTCTTCCTTGTCCTCATCATCTAATTTGAAAAAAAGAAGTAAAATAAGATATTCAATTCACAAGATTTAACCAAAACTATTTTCTCGAAAGAGAAAAGTACCTACACAACTACACTTTATGCATTTGCATTTTAAGATGGACCTAAATTTTGTTTTGGCTTAAGAAAATCTAACCATAATGGGCCTTACTAATTAAGCCCATGAATCGTTGATATACTAGAAAAAATGTTTTCTTTTAATAATAATAAAAGTTTGATGATATCTTTGAAATTCTCCGGTTGGTCTCCCATCTCTCGAGTTTCTGGGTTTGCTGTTGTTCGTTCGCCAATGGAATCGGAGGAGAAAGGCAAATACTTGGCGACTCCTTTAACTTTTTTAATCACGAGTCCTGGAGAAAAAATCTGCTTTCTCGAGAAAACGTTGCAACAGTTCGAACCCACTACTTTAAAAGCCGTCGAGGAAAACTGGAACATCACTTTCTCCGTTGATCAGAAAGCAGAAAACGAGAAGACCAGGTGAGCTATTACTGTTACTAATCTATTGTTAACAATGTCTATCTATCTGCAACTGTTGTCATATGTCTTGTGTCAATGAACCAATTTAGATATAAAGGAAAAAAATGGTTAATTTAGACTAAAACAAATATGGGGAGAGAGATAGAGGAATAAACGGCAATGTGTGCGTTGAGAGATGAGAGGCTAAGAAATTTTCCCTCTCTCCATCTCTTTTGCATCTCCTCTTGTCTCTTCCTTTCAAATTTCTCTCTCTCTGCTTTTCCAGGTTGAGATACTATTAAGGGAATTTACAAGTTTACAAAGAAGAGCAATTCAAGTCCCCTTTCTTCATTTCTAGATTAGGAATCTTGAAACATATTAATAGGCTTTTTGTTTTGGAGTTACAGTTTTGCATTATGGGAACAACACACATGTCTAAACATGGTCTGCATTCTTGATTTTATAAAAACCAGTAGCAACGTTTTTTAATTGTATATGTTTCTCTGACGCATGAAAATCTTCCCTTTTTTGTATGTTGGTTTCTGGTGGCAGTTTCTTCGGGTTGACATGCTGTGATTATCCTCAACTTGTCTTTTACATTAGCAAGGAAGCGTGATCATCTCAGGTAAAACATGACTTTAATGTTTCCCACACATTTTTTGTCATCATGTTTGAATAGCACAATACATCATCAGGTGATGTTATTGATTGCCATAGGTGAGTTTACTTTATAACTGAAGAATCGTCATCAACCTGGAGACATACTGAAGATGGACTTAGTTTCCAAGAAGAACACGGGTAATGTCGCCTCCAAAGAGATAGATCCAGTCCTACAACCTAAGTCGCCTCGTGCAAACCTCTCTCCATTTTCATTTAAACTAGGAGACAATGTCCCTAGAAACCCTCATTTTGATCCCAAGAAGATGGATCCTCTCACCAAACATCAACCGTCAAAGTCTCTTGAACCTCCCTCTGTAACTAAAGGGACCGACGAGGGTGATTTAAAGCATAACTCATATTCTAGCGATGGTGAAAGCTTAACAATGGGGAAGAATGCTCCAAAAAATCTTCATTATGATCCGACGAAAATTGTTCCTTTAAGCACACCTGAATTACACTCGCCAAGCACCAGAAATCATCAGCACCACAAGACAAAGCCTCCAGACAGCCAGAGAGCTCCTAGACATAATGGGGATTATAATTATGGTGATAACATGGTGGGTCCATCATCTACACCTTTCAAGCCTCACACGGGAGGGGACGTGAGGTGGGACGCCATTAACTCAGTCAGTTCGAGAGGCCCTCAAATAGGTCTCGACAACTTCAGGCTTTTGAAACGTCTAGGGTACGGGGACATAGGCAGCGTCTACCTTGCGGACCTGCGAGGGACAAATGCGGTTTTTGCGATGAAGGTGATGGATAAGGCCTCGTTGGCCAGCAGAAATAAGTTGCTGAGGGCTCAGACCGAAAGAGAGATCTTATCTCTGCTCGATCATCCTTTCTTGCCGACGCTCTATTCTTACTTTGAGACAGACAAATTCTACTGTCTGGTGATGGAGTTCTGCAGCGGTGGAAATCTCCATTCTCTTAGACAGAAGCAGCCCAACAGGCGTTTCACAGAAGAGGCCGCAAGGTGAGACACCATTCAATCTATTTGTAGTTGGCGCTTACTTATTATCTATCTCTGATGAGTTTGTTGACAGGTTTTACGCATCTGAAGTTCTATTGGCATTGGAGTATCTACACATGCTGGGGATTGTGTACAGAGACTTGAAACCAGAGAACATCTTGGTTCGAGACGAAGGCCACATAATGCTGTCTGACTTTGATCTTTCCCTCCGTTGCTCCTTTAATCCTACCCTTGTTAAGTCCTCCTCAGTCTGCAGTGGGGGAGGGGCTATTCTCAACGAGGAGTTTGGCGTCAATGGCTGCATGCATCCATCCGCCTTTTTCCCTCGTCTCCTCCCTTCCAAGAAAACCCGTAAAGCCAAATCAGACTCTGGCCTTGGTGGTCTCTCTATGCCAGAGCTCATGGCAGAGCCAACGGATGTGAGGTCAATGTCCTTTGTGGGCACGCATGAGTACCTGGCTCCTGAAATAATACGTGGTGAGGGACATGGCAGCGCTGTAGACTGGTGGACATTCGGGATCTTCCTCTATGAGCTTCTCCATGGGACCACCCCGTTCAAGGGGCAGGGAAACAGAGCCACGCTGCACAATGTGGTGGGTCAGCCATTGAAGTTCCCGGATATTCCACATGTGAGCTCAGCTGCACGTGATCTTATCCGTGGACTACTAGTGAAGGATCCTCACAGAAGGATCGCTTACACGCGGGGAGCCACAGAGATAAAACAACATCCTTTCTTCGAGGGAGTGAATTGGGCTCTGGTGCGTAGCGCTTCCCCGCCTCATATTCCTGACCCTGTCGACTTTGGACCGTACACGACTCCCAAAGGAAAGGCCAAGAGCCACGGAGTTAGTGATCACTGTAAATCAATCAAATCCGAGCCTAAGGTTGCCTGTGCTGCTGGTCCCACCGATGACACAGCATATATAGATTTCGAGTACTTTTAGTTTAAGACTTCACAAGCTGAAAATTTCTATATGTTTTTTTGTTCATATTCTTGCTCTTGACGAATACAAATTGTAATTTATAGAAGAGAAGAAATAACTTGATTCAAGAGGAAAACGATCCATGATTTTACTTCAAAAAGTGAAAATACCGATTTGTCATTGAAAAAACACATTCTTTGAGTAAACTAAAATGTCCCAAAAGAGGCAGACGCTCTTCTCGACGCAACAGAGCCATTGGTTTCAAATTTCTACTGCCTCTTCTTATCGTCAGCCGACCAAAAATAACCCTCAAGTTCCTTCCTTTTGCACAGAGATGTTGAACCATTGTTTGGTGGCTCGTAACTCCATTGATCTCTATTTCTCTTTATCCAGTTCCAAATTCATTATTGCAAGCTGCCCAAAGAAGCCAACTCGTCTTACCTCCTGCGTTCTCAATGTTGGACTTCAAGATATCGCTGAGGTTATCCACAACAAGGTTTGGCCTTTCTCTTAAATCCTTACTTCTTTATTTGCGGTCATCGTCACTGTGGCTTTTGATTTCACCGGCGTGAAGGTACTCGTAGCTGCTGGGGTTTCCGCTGTGATTGGGCAGCTCTCAAAGCCCTTCACTTCTGTAGTTTTGTATGGGAAAAATCTGGACTTTAGATCTGTCTTTCAAGCTGGAGGTTTCCCTTCAACGCATTCCTCTGTAAGCTTCTCTTCTCTTCTCGTTTCCTCTGGAAATCGCGTTTCCCTACTTCTTTGACATTCGGCCTGGTTCATGAAAATCAGTCTGTTGTGGCCGCTGCAACTGCAATTGCTTTTGAAAGGTGCTTAGCTACAATATTTTGCGTCTAAATTCCCCCAAATCCATTCACCCATCTGTTGCAATTGCTGAATATTGCTTTTGATTCAGGGGATTTGCTGACTCCATTTTTGGTCTGACTGTGGTTTATGCTGGCCTTATCATGTATGATGCCCAGGTAATTTCCCCTATTAGCCAAAAGTCAAACTTGCTTTGCTTCTTACAATTTTTTTTGCATTACAACAAGGAGGATCTTGAGTCTATACGTAGTAATTGGTCTTTAGAGAAAATCATCGGGCTGGCTTTTGAAATGAAGTCTCAGCATACCTTCTGGTATCACTAGATCATGGTTAATTCTTGTCAATGTCTGATACCTGTTTGAGTCTTTGCTTGCTTGTAGGATATGAGAACAAATAATATCAGTGATATCTTAAAGTCTTATATCTCATTGTAGGGGGTGAGGAGAGAAGTTGGTAAACATGCGAAAGTGTTGAACAAACTACAAGCTAATGCTCAGAGAAGTGAAGTGATGAAATTAAAGGGCAGCGAACCGAATAAGGCTTTGAAAACAGAAGAGATCAGTGAAGAGAATGCTCTTGCGCCTCCATTGAAAGAATCAATAGGACATACTGAAGTTGAAGTTATAGCAGGCGCTTTGTTTGGTTTCTTAGTTAGCTTCAGTGTTCATTCTCTCATGTAAAAAAGCTCCCAACTTTAAAATCTATAATTCTATATCATTAATACAGGTTGATTGATAAAGAAGAGAATTTAATAATGTGCAGTTCGGAACTTAAACAGAATCAGTGGATATATCAGTTAGTTTTATGGATCTGAGAATTGTTCAGATTATTTTTTGTTGGTTTGGTTGTAGCTTTTGCTTAGAACAACAATAAAAGTAAAAATCCCACAATACAGAAGCACACGATAATTTGGCAAACCCAAAAAGTACAAAGCTTTCTTTTAGGGTTTCTTTTCAATCGAATGGCACATCGTCAATTGTATAGCTACCCTCTTCAACCTTCTTACGCTTCTGCTTCCTCTGCTGTATCGACCGCTCCTCCGCCGCAACCGCATCCGCATCCGCCAAAGACAGCTCTTTCCTCGCTCTACGGTTCTGGTACCGACCATTACTTCCCCGATACGACAATTCGCTTTTTGGGTCACGACGGATCCGAAGCTTTGAGCAAGTTTTCCTCTTCTTTGGGAACCCTTACATCGTCTTCAACTATGTATCACCATCTTCCCAACACGACGGCTTCGCATTTGGCGTATCCACAACTGCTTCAGCATCACGAAGCAGCTTGGCCGCCTGGCGTGGAGGTTCCCTCTGCTGCTTCCGCCGTTGAGCCACTTCCTCCTGGTGTCAAACGCACCTCTGAAGGTAACCTCTTTATCCTTACTATTTTGAGATCTGCATCATTTTCTTATTTAGTGCTTCGAATGTAAGCCGTATAACTTGAAACATTATAGCTTTAAGATTCCTGTCTTCTCTGCTCATCGTGATTCTCCTGGTCAGTAGTGAAAATTAGAGTCTTGGTGGTTTGATTTTTCAAATGCAGCATAATAAAGAACTTTGCTTTAATCATAGTCTCTAGCTTGATTGTCTTTAGTAGATCTTAATCACAGCCTCTAGTTTGACTCCCATAATAACTATGTTGGTCTTTGTTCCACTGTGATTTCTTAGCTTAAGCAGACGTTGCATTGGTTTGGCCAACTGCTTTGTTTCCTTTCTCTAGGAAAATGCAAGTATTCAGATCAATTTTACATAGATATACTATATAGCTTGTTGTAATAGTCTTTATAAAGTCTTTGTTGCTTTAGAAGTATCCAAAGACAGTTATTTCCTCACGCTGACCTCAATATTTTGAGGGAACACATAGTGATTTCGCGAAATTGATGGAAAACTATATCTTCTTCCATTATGGTTTCTAGTAGACTTCCAGAAATGATTATATGTAAACCATAACTTCTTACTGTAAGTTTTTACTAAAGATTTGATTGATATTCGGTACTATATTTTTGGTTTCTGTTGTAGTATTTCCTAGATTTATTACCCCTACTTTATTTTCAAGATATACATATACTCAGTATAAATCTTCTCATTTTGCTGCATATTATTGTTTATTATGTAAAATAGCGCTCTACTATCCGACTCTGTTGGGTGCTCATAATACAATTGGTCAAACCGAAGCTTGGTATACTACCGACTATTTTACTAAGCGCCCTAAGTTGGAGAGTACGAGCCATTTGCCTATATATCCACAGAGGGCAGGGGAGAAGGATTGTTCCCACTATATGCAAACACGAACATGTAAATTTGGAGATAGCTGCAAGTTTGATCATCCTATTTGGGTTCCTGAGGGTGGAATCCCAGATTGGAAAGAGGTGATCATTTACTACTATCCAAGTATTTGTTATGCCCTCATATGAAATTGATATTAGTATGAATTAATGATTAATGATAATTAATTATATAATTATATATTTTACATCAGGACTTTGTGCCTAATTACTTTCTAGCTATATAAATACATATATGTATGTATATATATATATTGTTTTTGCTTGGTGCCCGAGGTCATAGAGTTAATACATTATCATGAAAGTATAGACCTGATATATGGTTTCTTCACTAAATACAAAATTTAAGCTTCCTGACTTCTGCGACTGTGTTTGTTTTCCTTGCTTTTTCCTTTGTCAGATCATCCCTTTACTTAGAAGAGACATCATTCTCATTGTCTAGGCATTCCATGATAAAATGATTTGTTTTTTTTGCTAATGAGTCCCTTTTTCATTCAGGCACCAGCTGTTCCAAATGAAGAGTACCCTGAGAGACCAGGAGAACCAGATTGTCCTGTAAGCTGTTTGTTAAAACTTTCCGAGCTATATGTTTTCTGCTTGGCCTTAGGATCTGACTATCTTTATTAATTTTCACTGCTGTCTAGTACTATATCAAAACACAACGCTGCAAATATGGTTCAAGGTGCAAGTTTAATCATCCGAGAGCAGTGGCTGCAGTAAGTGAAAGTTCTATTTCTGAATAATATAATCCCTCAGTTTGTGTATTTGCCTATAGACACTCGCATAATATCTTATACTTTTAATCTATAAGTGCTGATATTGTTTTCTATTGGTCTGCCTACGCATAAAAAGCTTAATGCTCTTCCACATTTCAGGTTAGTGTTGAAAATCAGGATGCACTGCCTGAGAGGCCTTCTGAACCTATGTGCACAGTAAGATATACATACACTTAACAGACTCATTAATACCTATCTGTTATTTTCCTTCTAAATTCTCTTAATATGAAACTAATTTTGACTATTAATATAGCAATACTTCTTCTCTGTATCAGTTCTACATGAAGACTGGAAAATGTAAATTTGGTTCAACATGCAAATTCCACCATCCAAAGGATATCCAGCTGCCATCATCCAGTCAAGACAATGGTAGCAGTGAGGGGTTAACCAGTTATCCTGATGTCGTGAACAATCCGCATGTCACATGTACCCCAGCATTGTATCACAACTCGAAAGGACTACCGGTCAGACCGGTAATGGATCCATCTTCAGTTTGCATAAGACTGATCTTTTATCTAATAGGCACAATAAGTGTACTTTAATAGTTACTTATACGCACTGTACTTATGAAAATGGTTTGTTAGAATTGTATGCTGACCTGTTCTGACGTCTGAGTTCACTAATGAGTATGTAGCTTTTACAGGGTGAAGTTGACTGCCCATTCTATATCAAAACCGGAAGGTAAATATTTGTTGTACAATACTTGTTCCTTGGTTGAAGCCTTGAAATAAAACCGTGACGTTAACATTCTAACTTTTTTTCCCTTTCCACAATCAGCTGCAAGTATAGCGCCACTTGTCGCTACAATCACCCTGAGAGGACTGGTTTGTGAGCATGTCTCATGTCAATATATTTCGTTCCTGGAATTTCATGTATCATTCTCCTAATATGCGGTGTTTTAAACTTTGTGCCCAGCATTCATCCCTCAAGCTGCTGGGATAAACTATTCTCTAGTTTCGTCGAATGTTGCAAATTTAAACCTTGGGATGGTTTCACCAGCGTCTTCTCTTTATCAGACTCTTGCTCAACCCACAGTAAATGGCTTTATAATGTTGTGGGAAAATTTTCAATAGTTTTTCAGCTAGCGGTTAGATTAAAATGGAACTTGTTGTTGCAGCTTGGAGCGCTTTCAGCAGGCACTTATCCACAAAGACCTGGACAATCAGAATGTGACGTGCGTATTCTTATTTCTATTTGATATTGTTGGAGACTTTTGCTCCTATATTTTAGTTGGACTTACCAAAAAGTCTTATCCTCCAATATTGTAGCACTACATGAAGACAGGGGAGTGCAAATTTGGAGAGAGATGCAGGTTCCATCACCCAGCAGATAGGTTAACTCCAGTCCCCAAACAAACGTCTCAACAACCAAATGTAAAGCTGAGTCTTGCAGGGTATCCAAGAAGAGAGGTACCTACAAAGTGGTATCATAAGTATCCTGCTTGTAATAAGTTTATTTGCTAATCCCGAAGACAAAAAATACTGTTGCAGGGTGCAGTTAATTGCCCATACTACATGAAGACAGGGACTTGTAAGTATGGGGCAACATGCAAGTTTGACCATCCTCCTCCAGGTGAGGTGATGGCTAAGACCACTTCAGAAGCTGATGCTGGTGGAGGAGCAGTTGCTGGTGAAGGAGCCGATGCCATTGGAGCAACCGACAAGGCTCAATGAGTTTCTCAGCTTTGTGTAAAGATAAGCTGATATCTTTGTTGTAATTTTAGTTTACTTGCTATGTTTTGCATCTGTTTTGTTTCGAATCCCTTCTTATCATCTGTAAAACGAAAAGAAAAGGTTGAGCGAGTTCTCTCTCTTCTGAGTAAAATTCTCATCTTTTTTATTGCTCAGTTTAGCTGGAAAAAAGGCAAAAGATCCTACTGTAGTCACCAGCACCATTCTTCGTCTTCTCTCCTCAATGTGTAAGCATCATATCCTGCGGTTCTACAGGGGTAAATGTCGTTTCCCACGTGACACTGTTGATACAATTATCAGTAAAGTCCACAAAGTCTACGACTGAGATGTGACAGAGAGAGGCAATGCGTGAAGCATGCTTCTTCAGCAAGAAACATGTCAGGTGCCAAAGACGGAGACATCAAACAGAGGCAAAAGAAGAATACTACGACTTGTTTTGTTTGTTGACTGCTGAAATTTATAGCTTTTTTGTTCCCTTTTGATGAATCATGTGAATGAACACCTCTTTCTAAGCGAATAAACGACAAACAACGAAAGTAATAAAAGATAGACTCAAAAGTTTGATACCTTTATCTTCTTTCTATTTTAAAATTTTCACTTTTGGATTATATTAGATCATTCTAAAATTGTGGGGTAATATTACTGCACACTTTCCTACACTTCGTCTAATCCAAAACCCTCTTTGGGGCCCTTTCTTTGCCAAAATTATGCAATCTTCCACAAATCAAACACAAAACTCCACAAACTCAGAAACCCTAAATGCAATCCAGTCAAACAAATTAGTAAGCAGGTGGTATTAGAATGTACTGTATCAGTCTCTTTCATTTTCTTACTCAAACTGTGAAACCAATTTTATTAGATGTCTGTATAATTTTTCCATTGGTAATTTAAATAAATAAAATAGAATAAAAATTATTTTATCATATTTATGCTTTCACTTTGGGTTTAAATAAGAGTAAGAGGGTCTCGCAGGTTATATAGCTTATAAGCCGCCGCCTTGAAAAAAAATCCAGAAGGCCATTTTTGTTGGAGCAAAGGTTTTAAGGTTTCGGCATTTCTTCTTCTCACTTTATTGTGTTTTTGATCAACTCCAATAACCAAGCATCTTCTCCTACACATAACCTGTCTTCGTAGAGGCTTTTTCGTTTCTCTTATCTTTGCTTTACCGTGTCAATTTTGTCTTATTGATGATTAGGTGAAGAAGAAGCAAGAGATAAACGAATATGAAGTATGTCTTGGTGACAGGAGGAGTTGTGAGTGGCCTTGGCAAAGGGGTCACTGCAAGTAGCATTGGACTTCTTCTTCAAGCCTGTGGTCTTCGTGTTACTTCTATTAAGATTGGTGAGATTCTTGCCTCTCTTCATTGCATGTAAACACTCTGTATTAGTCTTCTCGGACCAATGAAGACACTTTTTGTGGTGTAGTCACTTGTATTCGCATCCAATTTGAGTGAATTTTGTAGCTTTTGTGATCCTTTTTCATACTTACATTCATTATGCAGATCCTTATCTTAATACTGATGCTGGAACTATGTCTCCGTTTGAGCATGGAGAAGTATTTGTTTTGGATGATGGTGGAGAGGTATGCCATTTTGTATTGTATTTTCTAATCATCTCAAGTAGTGTTCCTCAAATGAATGCATTGTGTATCTAACTCAAGTATTGCTCCTAAAAACGATGCATTGTGTTTATCCACCAAGTATTGCTTCTCAAACTGATGCACTGTGTATCTAACTGGTGCTCATTTAGGTGGACCTGGACCTTGGAAACTATGAACGATTTTTAGACAGTACCTTGACCCGTGACAACAATTTAACTACCGGAAAGATATACCAGGTATTTCTAGTTTTACTACCTTAATAGTCGATTTCATGTTAGAACAAGGCTACAAGCTTCTGCCCTGATGTTTGCAGTCAGTCATTGACAAGGAAAGGAAGGGGGACTACCTTGGAAGAACTGTTCAGGTTAATCATAATATAATTGTGCTCTTACATAACATCCTGTGGTTTAAATTTGATTGAGTGATTGAACAAAGCTTTTTACTTCCTTTAAGGTGGTTCCACACATTACTGATGCAATCCAAGAGTGGATTGAGCGTGTAGCAAATGTTCCTGTTGATGGGAAGGATGGTCCTCCTGATGTCTGTGTCATAGAATTAGGCGGGACTATAGGTACTATTTGCTGGCTAATATTACCTTTTCCTTACAATTGCTCAGAAAAGTGGCTTTTATCTTTTGCGCAGGTGATATTGAATCTATGCCTTTCATTGAGGCCCTTGGGCAATTCTCGTATAAAGTTGGTGAGCCATGCTCTGTTTTTGCAGTAACTATTAAAGTTCCAGTTAGTTCTTAGGATATTATTGCTTACAGGCCTCATCTTTCTCTTTTTTATTAGGACCTGGTAATTTCTGCTTGGTTCATGTCAGCCTTGTGCCTGTTCTCAGTGTTGTTGGTGAACAGGTAATATTCTATGGTTTTGATAGCTTCTATGATGGTTCTATTTTATTAATTTGTAACAGCTGAGATATCAAAATCTGTATTGTAGAAGACGAAGCCAACCCAGCATAGTGTACGAGGACTCAGGAGCCTTGGTTTGACACCAAATATCCTAGCATGTCGCAGCACAAAGGTAATGGGGACTCAAGTATACATGATGACTGTCAGTGTTAGCCTGGATTATCTAATCGGTTAATTTTTTTGTTATAGGCACTTGAAGAAAATGTCAAGACAAAACTATCTCAATTTTGCCATGTGCCGGTATTTCTTCTTGAATTCTTTATATTTGACCAGAGGTCAGATCTCTCATCAAAAGACCCTCGTTTGAGTGAACGTTCTGCCTGCTTTTCTGTGGTTCTCTTAGGAAGAGAATATAGTAACCCTCTATGACGTTCCAAATATCTGGCACGTTCCTCTGCTTTTAAGGGTAAGTAAATTCCACTTGAATAATTGCTAACTCCACTTTCAAAGTCAAAGCAGCTTGTTGCTATGCAAAATATTTATTCTTCTTATTCTTTTGGTGTTAACTTCTCTTCAATAGGATCAAAGGGCTCATGAGGCAATATTAAAAGAGTTGAACCTCCTTTGGTTTGTCTCTCGATCATTGTTCTGTTTTTACTTGTTCCTATAGTGTAAATTTTATTTTGCTATAGATTCCACACTTTAGCTTGTCTGTGATGACTTTTTCTCCACTAACTTGACATTTGCTTCTTCTCAGTAATGCTGTAAAGCCTAACTTGACAGAATGGACAGCAAGAACTAAAATTTATGATACACTGCAAGATCCTGTTAGTCAGCTTTTTCTATATAATTATATCAGTCAAGCGTGTCTATATAATGAAAATCATTGTTCATTCTCGGTTGTCCTCTCTTTCAGGTGAGGATAGCTATGGTTGGAAAGTACACTGGTCTTACTGATTCTTACCTTTCCGTGTTGAAGGTAACTGGATCTCTGCGTTCTTGAACAGACCAAACATAGTTACATTTTCATCCAAACCTTTAGTTTATATCTCATATCTTTGACAACCATGTCTTGTCTGAGGATTCTGAAAACTGAGATATCTTTGGCGCCCTTTTCACTGCAGGCTCTTTTGCATGCTTCAGTTGCATGTCACAAGAAGCTAATTATAGAGTGGGTTGCAGCTAGTGACCTCGAAGAGATAACTGCACAGGAGGTGAGTCTGATTTTCGTTTCTCTTAGCGTACAACAGTATTTAGTCTCATGAGCCTTTGTCTGGCATACTGTTGCAGGCGCCCAGTGTCCATAAAGCTGCATGGGATCTTTTGAAGGTAGGTCAATACTAATGGAGCTTTGCACACCAATTTGGTAAACATGTTTGACTCAACATTTAGCTTGATGCAGGGTGCTGATGGTATTCTAGTACCCGGAGGATTTGGTGATAGAGGAGTGCAAGGGAAGATACTTGCTACAAAGTATGCCCGTGAAAATCAAGTCCCTTTCCTTGGCATATGCCTGGGAATGCAGCTGGCAGTTGTTGAATTCGCGCGTTCTATTCTTGGTCTTCATGATGCAAATAGCACAGAATTTGAACCAGAAACTTTAAGCCCTTGCGTCATATTTATGCCAGAAGTACTAAACTATCTGCCCCTCTCATCTGTTGATTTCATGTGTATTGAGTATCTACTTAAACTTGTTGAATCTCTCTTTAGGGTTCCACAACTCATATGGGAGGCACAATGCGCTTAGGGTCAAGGAGGACGTACTTTCAGGTTGCTGATTGCAAGTCTGCCAAATTGTAAGCATGGAAATCAATTCAGATACGATAGCACATGATAACTCGTTGTATTCATTTGTAATGGCTACATAATTTATTATCTCTATAATTAGGTACGGTAATGCAAAGTTTGTTGATGAGCGACACCGACACAGATACGAGGTAATATACTTTAAATGCAGCTTCTTCTATTTTACATGTTCTTTTGCTTGATCCCTTTCGTGCGTTATTGAAAGCGCAACATGTATGAAATATGTTGGCAGGTAAATCCAGATATGATATCAAAAATTGAGAATGCTGGACTCTCATTTGTTGGGAAGGATGAGAGTGGGCGTCGTATGGAGGTAATATGCTCCTAGAAACTAGGGGTGGGATCTGCTCCACTCCTCTTGTATCAACCTATTTGATGTGATTCAGTGTGAGCTTGGAAAATGAATGCTTTCATCATGTTGTGCTTGATTGTTCTCTTGGCTTGGTGTGCAGGTTGTAGAACTACCAAATCATCCATACTTTGTGGGTGCTCAGTTCCACCCTGAATTTAAGTCCAGACCTGGAAAGCCTTCTGCACTGTTTCTAGGTAAATTCTGGTACAGAGATAGCTTTTATACAACCAAGAATTAGTGTTGATGGTGTTGTGGCTTACTAAGAAATACTTGGATACAACAGGCCTTGTTGCAGCAGCTTCAGGGTGTCTAGAATCAGTTCTGCAAACAAGTGGCAAGGTTATGGAAAATGGAGTGGCCAATGGAACTGCAATGGGGAAAGTGCATCAGAACGGCAACGTGTATAGCAATGGAAACGGTGTTCACCACTGACTCAAGAAAGGAAGAATGTTACTGCATTTTGAAAGAGTTTTTCTTTTTCTTTTTCATCAAAAAGCTTTTCTCCAAGCCAGTCTACATGTATAGCCCCCTGAGTTTGTTGCCTTGTCTCGAAGACTTGCTTCGTTTTGTTAGGGTTTGGGGACAGACATTAAGTGAATGTGCTTCCTGTTCTTGGGGGGCTTTTTGCCGTTTCATAGCTATAAAGTAGTGAAGATCTCTCTAATCTTAATTTTCTTCTTATGCAAAGCAACGTAGTGTTTTTCCAATTTCATGTTTCTTCGATTTCATCAATCTACCACCAAAAAACGACCATCTCTGACTAGTCTAAGCGATAAGAACCGGTTAAACCGTTGACTTGAGTTGATTCAGAGGGAATCTTAATAATAGAGAAAAGGTCTTTATAAATTCTGATGGACTGAATCAAATTGAAAGAGCGAGTCCAGTGAGTAGGCAAATAAGAAACCCTAATCACGTAAAGAGTAGAGAGCTTCACGGCGAAGAAGATGATGATCACTCGTCGATTGCTTTCCAAATTCGTTAAACCCTTGTCTTCTCCATATCTCGACGTCGCTCGTCGTCATCTCCAATCCTCAGCTCCCATAAGAAACCATCTGATTCATGGATTAGATTTTCAGGAGCATAGTCTCTTAAGATCCTTTTCTGCTTTCAATACCGACAAGCTACGATCTGAAACATGGTCACCGAGGTATTTCTCGACGGAGAGCGGGGATTCCGATCCTAAGAAGCCAGAGGAGCCGAAAATGAAGCACCAAGAGATCGAAGGACCAACAGTGGAACGAGACGTGTCAGCGTTAGGGAATGAGACGAGGGAAGTGTTGGAAGGGATGATGAAGAACATGTATAGTCTAAGTGGAGCTATGGGTGCTCTAGGTCTAACACAACTGATCGTAGGAGGGACTATTTTGTACGCGACTCGATCAGATCCGATGAAGGAAATGACAATTCAGAGCTGTGTAGCTTTCGGATTCCCATTTGCGATGGCGTTGATGATGAGACGATCATTGAAGCCAATGTATTTCTTCAAGAAAATGGAAGAGTTAGGGAGGTTGCAGATTCTTACTTTGACTCTTCAAGTTGCTAAGAATCTTAATCTGTTGTTCGTAAGAGCTCGTGTTGTTTCAATCCTTTGCGTTGTTGGTCTGTGTTCTGGGAATTTGTACCTCTTGTTATCCCAATGAGAGAGAACTTGAAATACAATTTTTCTTTTTCTTTTTTAATGTCCAAACGATGAAGAAAGTTATAGAAAGTCGATACAAGTAATGTTTAGGAGTTGCTTGTAGAGAGAACAAAAGAAAACAAAAAAAAATTGAGAATATCCGATTAGGCAGATGATGAAACTCATCTTCCATTTTTTTTACCTAAGCTCTTCTTGCTTTTGTTTTTCCTTTCTTAATCTATCAATTGTTGGCAATTCCCTCTGATTTTGATTCTGTTCGGACGTATGTGAGACTACGAGCAGTGGTTGGAGCTACAGCTACAGTTTGGTTTCCAGTGTCACCTGAATCACGCTTCCATTGCATACTCCTGGCTCCTGCCCTCACAACAGAACGACCCCTAAATGCACCGCCTCTTCGATATGAGGGGGAGGCTGCTCTAGCAAACCTTCCACCTCGAGGCCATGTCATGCTGCTCGATGCAGCCTCCTGTTGTTGCCCATTGCTTCCTTTCACAATCTGCATCCATCATTGATACACACACAACTCATTCAACTAAGATTCTAACCAAATTCTAAAGATCATATCAAAAACTCGTTGCGTTGGTATGCAAGAGTTAAATACAGGTTTCAATATTACCTTGAGAATTCGAGACATGAAAGAGGTACCGTCCAGAGACAATGCATTCTCTGCAGCTTCCTTCCGCGTGAATTCAATGTATGCTGACCTGCATAAGGCAATAAAATTTGGTCGCTAAGGTGTTTCTGATCATTCAATTGCATAAACTATAAAGAGGCAATCTACTTAGGGTCATGCATTCACACAACTTACCCACTTGCTTGCCCTGTAGCTGGATCTGTAACTATGACAGCTTTAAGCACTTCACCAAACTTGTTAAAATGCCTTGAAAGGCTATCCTTGGTGGCACCAAAATGAACCTGTTTTACAACCAGTCACAGTTGAATCAATAAACCAATTGGTACCTTTTCGCACAATTCCAGTTCAAGAGTAAATCAACATTAAAAATTCTTACATTGGCGACAAATATTGTTCGAGAACTAGCATCTTCCAAAGGGCGGATAGTTATTGGCCCTGCAAATGCCAAAGAAATGAACTTGTCAAGGACAAATGAAATTCTAATACTATGACAAAGGCTTACGAGTGGTCGAATTTAACAACTCACCAGGAACAGATTTCTTAGTCGTTGATTCTTCTTTTGCATTGGCAGCAAGTTTTATCTGTCAAAGTTGAACAAGCCAGCTAGTATGAGAACTCACTCATTAAGAACAAAATAAATAATCTCAGCATAGCCATGAAGGGTAGAATATGTATCAATTTCAGGATATTTTATATCTAATCGGCAAGATTGAAGTTGAAACAGCTACTTGTAGCATGCATCTAAGAAAACATATAACTTACATTTCCATTCCCTAATGCATCACTCGAGTTTTTTCCTGTTGATGATTGTGTGATATCTTCACTAGAAACTAATGTGCCTTCTTCCATATATCTTTGCAGAGCCATATCTGGTACTTTCATCTGCTCGTCTAACCGTAGTGCTTTCCCTGTATCTACATCGCCAGAGAAATTTGCAGTCTTATGCTTGGTTGCAACTTCAGTAAGGTGATTTTGATAATTTGATCCTCTAACTCTTCTAGGGTCATCGACTAAACGATGCTGCAGATTATTTGGATTATTGATTCTGTTCCCGGAAAAAGTACTTCGGTGAGACACATTAACACTTGAACTGAGTCTGCCTTGATCAGACAAAAAATTTGGCTGCACGCCAGTTTCAAAAGTTGTAATGTTGTCAACATAAACTCCATTATTGCCAAGACTGTGCGGGTAACGAGTCGGAACCACTTCCTGATCTTCACTTAAATTCCTACATTCTTCATTCTCAGCTTTGTCAAGTACCATATGTTGGTCCACGGTCTCTGAAAATCCAGTAGAATGACTAATTCTGTCAAAGACACTTCTCCCAGATTTTGGGTTTTTGGTATCTTCAGCTGCTTCGGCTACAGCTTTCATAACTGTGGCCATGGGATTCACAACCCTCGCAACAGATCTTATATTCCGCACTGGGTCAAGGCCAGCTGATTCTTGAGTAGATGAGGCCACCACTGAACGAAGTCGTTTTAGTGAGGGTTCAGTTGAACTATTAAGCGGTTTTGATGTAGCCAGAGCATCTCTGACAGCAAACTGAAGCAGCCGGCGAGAGACATCAGGTTTAGCTTCCCTCTGTCAAACAAGTGAAAGAAAATAAAATCAGAGAACCATCCAGTTTCCATTAACTCTACAGCAGCACATGCACATGGCAACTCTACAACACTAAGTTGAGAGTAATTAAAGACATCTGGCGTGTTAGTCCCATACAAAGCAAAACGCAAAGGTGCCCTCTGGCTCAAATTTTGCTCTGAGAACATCTTCACAATAAGATATGACATCCCATTCAGTAGACTGATTATAAAAAATATTTTTTTTCAATTTTCCATTCTTAGTATTATCTGCTTATTGCTATTCGACTCAAAATACAGACCTGCTCTTTCCGTGAGTTGTCAGTCCTAGACCTTTTCCTGTGGGATTGAGAATGCGGAGATGGAGACCTTCTATCATGTCTGTGTTTGTGATCTTTCTTCTCGTAATCATGAATTCTGTGAACCTCAGAACTCAAAAGAGGAGGAATCTCAGAGACATTAGATGGCTGGCTTCTCCATTGCCTACCAGAACGTCCACCGTGTAGTTTATCAGATCGTCGCTGTTCAGATTCAGAATCCATAAGCAAAGGTACATTATCCTCATTCCGACTGCTTATCAATGAGCCTTTTATGGTAGTTTCCTCAACATGAGAACTAAAGTATTCATCCAGACTTTCAGCTAGATGATCCCACAACCTGCATAATTCCTCTCCTAGTAAATTCAAATTTCTATATATAAGGACAATAATTTTGTTTGACAAAGTTGAGAAATTTAAATACCAGGCTACAAAAGACTCGCTATCATCTCCAAGAAATATTGTCAACTCATTCTTTGCTTCCTCTTTTCGTCTCCCATTTCTAAGCAAGACTAACACATATTCCTGCAAGCAAAATACTTGGGTATCATTTCGATTCTAGGAGACCTATTAGCAGCACAAAAGCAACTGAAATTTTATTCCAAAACTCAGCAATTCTAGGTAGAAGGAACATGTAAAACATCATCAACACATTACAAACCCAAAAGCAGAGATCATATACACCCTCAATCAATTCCAAATCTCTTAAAAAGAGTCTGAGAGAATAAGAAAATCATACCACAAGAATATCATCCGTGTAATCGCCCATTAACTCCTTCAGTTTATTCTTCACTACCTCTTTCAACTTCGCCACTCCTTCCTCACTAAAATTGCCATTGAAGGTCCGATCATCGGCCGAATCAGCGCTTACCATCTCCATTGAAATCCCTTTAGTAGATTAGATCAAAACCTAGCTTGCCGCAGCAATGAGAGACCAGGAATCAACAAATCGAAATATTTACAAGCCACCAAAAACCCTAACCTACAAATTCAATTGGAGCAAGGATAAAATCTAAGAAGTCCAGGTGCGGTTGCTAGGGTTTGGGTTTCTGTCGGAGAAATCCAGAAAACACAAAGTCGATTCGTAATGATAATCAAAGGAAATAGCTTCGACGGACGACGAAACGAATTAGATAGTGAAATATAGGAAGCCAACCCCGGACTATCTTCATTATATAAACAAGACGTTTGTGTTTCATTTTAAAACAAACATTAATATTTAATCAATTTCTTAATTGGGTTGGGCCAAAACACATATGTATTTTGGGTGCTTCAGTTTGAGAAGAAATAGAGGACAATCACTAAATGTTTTAGAAATCTTTTTTTTTCTTTTTTCTCCAAGGTTTAGAAATCTATATATGATTTCTTTTACTTTAAAATCAAGTGGATTGTTTCAAGCTTTTGCGAACAATATATTCTCACTTTGATTCCGTTTTTTTTGTAAATGAGTAAAATTAGCAAAATGAAATCAAGTAACAAGTATTCAGTCAAAATTCAATTTTTTTTATTTAAAAAAAATTGTTACCCAGCAAAAACAATTATTTTTTCTATTTCAAAATATATGATGTCTTAGATTTTTATACAAATTAAAAAATTATTCAATATTTAAATTTTTCAACAAAAATATACTTGTAATTATGTAAAAACCAATTATTCAATTAAAATATAATAGATACTAGATTAGAAATAAATAAATAAAAAATGATTTGGAACAAAAAAAAATTCCTAAAACATCATACATTTTGGAAGGAAGTAAGTAATGTGGATTGGTGTCTTTATGATTCATATTCATGTCCTATATTTTTACGAATGTCTGACAAGTTTCCGAATAATTAATTAAGTATAACGTTGGAGAAAAGTAAATAAATTACCAAATGAATAAAAAAGTAAATTCATACTCAAATTTGTAACATTGAATAATCATAAAATTTCTTTAGCAATAGAAGATAATAAAATTTAGATTTAAAAATGATGAAACCAATAATGCTATTTGAGAAGAAAAAGAAAAAAAAAATCGATTAGGATTTTAAAATTAATGCGCTGAAATAATATAGAACAAAAATGATTGCTGAATGCGTAAATATAAAAATTCTAGTTGTATATTAAAAAATGGAAAAGTCAAGATTATATTTAATAATAAAAATATGATAATCGAACAAAAAAAAGAACCGATCTATACAAAAGAAGGGATACAAATGAAACACGTAATTGTCTAGCACTAATTTATACGCCAAGCAAACTTGTCCGAAAGAAATTGGGGTTTGTGAGTTGTGACACACGATGACTAGTATAGCGTTGATAAGTACAGCTAATCTTCGTCCACACGAAAACAAGAGACACGTTCATCGAAATTACCAAACCACCCCTTCATTTTTCTACCACTCGAACAAAGCTAATTTCCTGATGATCGAGAAGATCACATCCGAAGCAAATTCATGAATCCGTAGAGACACAATAATATAATCATTCACTAATTTAATTTAAAGAGTAAAAAAAGAGGTAAAAAACAAAGGAAAAGAAAAAAAAATGAGGTTCAGATTTGATTGAGCTAAGAATCTTTCTTTTGATCTTCGTTTTACAACAGCATCTTTTCAAATCGATGTCTTCGAGCATCTCTTCCGATTGTTTTGAAATCGAGTTTTGAACCACCATAAGTTTTTCAACGGTTGAGATTGAATTTAAATTTAAACTTTGACCATCTTCGCCGCCTTAACCACCGGGTTTTCTCTAGCGATCGCCTCTCGTCCGGCGGTTTTGTAGTCGTAACTGCAATCGTGTCGATCGGAATAACGGTGCTCGGAGCAGAAAAGCTCACCGCATCGGCACCTAAATCCGGTCAAACCGACCTTCTTCCGGCAACCAGAACATCGATTTACCGTCTGTTGATCTCTCTTCTTAACCGCATCGATCTCCTTGTTACGAATTACAACTTTAGGTGGTGTTGACCTAAGATTAACGGATCTCGCCGATCTCTTCAAGATCGAACCAGAATCAACGAGAGAAGCGTTAAAACATTTCTGACACATGTTGTTGGTGGCCGGATTAGCTGTAACACCGCAGTTATTGGTACAGAGAGTCGTGGTGGTGGTCGTCAAGGTTTCGAGTACTTTAAACTCGGTTTCTTCTTTCTCTGTTCTCTGAGCCATGGCTGATTGATTGAATCTCCCCTACTCCTCTTAACGAATCGATTCGAGGAGAGAGAGAGAGAGTTTGAGAGAGGAAATGAATGGAATATGGGGCTCATAAGAGACGCGTTTCCAACTCTTATCATCTCTCTTCCACCATCCCCACTTTCCGTCTTCTGACAGAATTACAAAAATACCCTCTCCACTTTCCCGGAATTACAGACTATTATAATATTGCATTTCAACGATTCTAGAATGCCTCTGGACAACTACATCTTTCTCTTTCATTTCTTTCTTTTCTTAAATTATATAAAAAAATATCTCATTACTTTGATTATACTCTGTATTTATTTATTATGAATTTTTATATCGATGCAGATATGGGCCAAGTTGTTCATGAAACAAGTAGCCATGTTCCTCTATCTTTTTTTTCTCTCTCTCTC
>JAKUCM010002172.1:0-52943 GCA_023374145.1 Lepidium sativum
ACACCGTTTGGAGAAATTGCAGGTGGAGTCATTGTGATGCATGTTGTTGTACAGCCATCTCTAGCAAAAACCAAAACAGGTAAACTTTTTATTTTGTCTCTCGTTTAAATGATTTTCTTGTCTGCATCATATCATTTACTTTGGTTTTAGTCCCATGAATATCCATGTAGCTTCTCTTAATCACAGGGTTATTGAGTATGTCAAAAGTCTTGTGCTATTTATCTTGTCTTTAGTATGAACTATGATACAATTTCTGGCTCCTCTTCACTTCTTATAACATGATCTACCTCTAGTCATAACATATCTTTACTGAGGCTGGTAAAGGTTCATAAGGGCGTTCATCAACTAAGTTTGCATATAAGCAAGTTAGTTGGTGGCTAAGATCAGAATATAATAAATGCATCTGGTGCTTAGTGGTCTTGAGGATATTTGATTTGACTCTCTGGGGAGAATATAGAATGCTTTAGAATGCATCATCTCTAGGTCTCTGGTGTATTTGTTCTATTTTTTGGTGTGGAATAAAGCAAACCCAGCTCTAAGCCTAGCAAAGTCATGTCATGTGGGAAAGAATAGTCAGCATAGTTGGACATGTTCTTATTCAAACCTGTTTGAAAACGAGTATCACTTTTAAATTCAAACTATCTAGAGAATTGATCTCATAGCTCTATTAAACCCACCCTAAACATATCTTCATATTATTTAGACAAGCTTGAATGCTTGATTGAATCATGGAAAATGAGTTTGTGACTTTTAAAAAGACGTTGAGGAATTCTAACATACTGTTGAAATTGGTTTTCTGAATGAACAGAGAAGAAGGTTGATAAAGCACCAAAGGCGGTTATCTGCACATGCACGATATTGTGAGAAGGGGAGCAAGACATGTATCATACACAGCTCTTCAATTCTTCAGGTACAGAAGAAACGAAAACAAAAAAAAAGAAAGGTAAAAGTAAAGTAAAGCTTCCCTTTTTAAGCTGTGAAGTTAATTATCTTTGAATGTGTAGAAATTGAACTTTTGTTCTTACTGTCCCAACGTACCGAAGTTGTATAGGTTTACTAGGTCGATTACGTGTGATGAAGATAATCATTTATATATATCTCTATCTATTAAAAGGAACTAAAATTGTGCTTTTATTCTAATTCATTCTTCCTTCACGCTACTATATTATTGGTGAATCTGCCAAATTCTGGCTCGAAATATATTATATTTCACGTTAATCTTTAATTACATATCTCGATTTGGTGTTCGAAGATTCTTTCTCTACTGGTCAACGGCGATTCAGTCAACTTCTGAGGACTAGTTCCAAACTACAGATTACCATTCATTCATGGCCGAGGACAGGTCGACATCAATCTCGTATTTTAAGCAACTGGTCCGAATAAAACTCTTGCTCTTTATACCAACATCTGTTTTTTAGAGTTTTAGAGTCGTGACCAGATTCAGACTCGCATCAGCTTGCTTTCGAGTCTTTTAAGGGCGCTCAGTCAATTTGACCCGAAAGACATTTTCTAGGCTCTGAATGTTTGAACATTTTCCAGCTACAAAAATAGGTAGTGAGATAGGATTTAGAGGGGGAAAAGAGTTTGATATATTCCTTCTTTTTCATATATATATTATCACTGTTTAACATCCCCAGAGAACAAAAAAACACCAAAAATATGATGGTTATAGTATGAATATGATTAATCTCATATTTCCCTCTGTTTCTACATATCGTATTAAAAAGAAAAACTCTATAATGAGAAAGCTAAAGCCTCCTTAAGAGCAGGTCACGAAGGAGACAGAGAGTGGGTAAGGGAAAGTATTGGCATAGTGAAAAGAAAGAGTAGAGCCATAAGGCAAAGGCTTGCCATTGTTGACAAGACAGTCGTCGTAGTGAATACGTTTGAAGACTCTCGGGTTTATCAACTTAGCTGAGCTAAACCAACCGCAGCGTACGTGGATCCTTGATATTTTGCAACCAGACATACACTGGTTCGTTATCTCTACTGTGTAACCTGGTATTCCGTTTGGCATTGGTTCTGTTGCTGCTTGGTTCACCACTATGTCTGTACTCTTGCACTTCTCTCCTATCCTTTCTGGCTCTGCTCTCCTCTCTGCTTTTTCTTCTTTTACATAAAAAGAAAACAAGATTACGTTTAATTACATTTACATGGCAACAAATATGCTAAAAGACTCAATCTTGCATTTGCATAAAGGCATTCATATTTACACTCCATTTTCCACAATTGTGACTATAAATAATTGAGGTTGAAAATAGAAAATTAGAAAAAATAATGATTGACAGCTGGATGAAGTAGGATGCTGTTTTAACCATTGCTCTACAAATGTATACTCTTTCCAGTCAAACATTCATCAAGTAAATCTTACTGTGGAAAATTCCTTTTCTTTACTAATTCAAATAAGTGAAAAAGAAAACATTTGAAGGTAAAATCCAACATTTGAAAAACTCAATCTGAAGATGAAGTATTTTGTTTTTTATTCAAAGATAAGTGATGACTCTCGCTAAGGGTCCACAAAAGCATAACGAACAAAGAAACAAAAGGAGGCACGAAAACACAGACGTGCAAAAGGAGACTGACGACTCTGTGATTTGAACAATAAGGACGATACGCATCAGGAGTGTGTGTGCTGCAGAGAGTTTTTGAGACCATAACAAAATCACCATTTTACGAGGAGCTTAACACAAAAATGTGAATCAAGACAATGAACATAATCAACACGAAAGAAAATATTCACTCATCGATTTGGTCTCCAGAATTAAATCCTCTTACCATGAGAGAGAAGAAGCATTTTCCGATGAGAAGGACTCAATAAACTCTCCGTCCGTTTAGTCAAAATCAGATTATCTTTAAGCTCCACACCTGTTTCAATCATCCATTAATACTCACAAGTTGAAGATTGTTAAGAAGCATTTGATTATTTAGGAATATTGATACCACTGGAGGCTTTTACGGAGACGAGAGCCATGCCGTAAAGCATATATGAGAGAAATGCCGTCGATATCAAAAGTCGCCGCCGGTTCATGTGCACAGACGTCGGAAAAAATAAAGTTGATGACGATTAAGTTGACTTTCGTCTTCTTCTCTGCGTCGATGTGACTAATAAACGGAGAATCTGTTTTTATCATTAAACGAAGAAAACTTTTTCAGTATATATCTATCACACGACTTGTCTTGCATCCATCATTTCAAAGAACAGTAAAACAGAGAAAAATCAAGGCTATTACTATCACTCGGTTTCTATTTTTCTCTCTGATTTGAAGTAACGAATCTGTTGCAGAAATTTTCAAAATCTTTGACCAAATTCAAAAATCTGTTACGGAATTCACAGGAGAGAAGGAGAGAGACATGCTTAAACCTAAAATCGAGAAAGCGACGACGAGATGCATTATAGCTTTTAACAGTTTCTAGAAAAAAACTTCATCGCAGCGGAAAAGTTGTAAAAGAGAGAAAACTAGCAGAGAAGAAAGTAAACATCAAAATCAAATCAAAAGAGACTAAAATGAAGATTACAAAAAGGCAACAGTAAGAAATCTCGATCGTGTAACCAGAGAAAAAGCAATCTGATCTGACGGAAAACAAAGAGAAAGCTGGAACGTAGAATAGCTTGAAAACAGAGAGACGCTAGAAACAACGCAAGCCAACAAAAGTAGCAACAGAGGATTGAAGAAAAATTTCAGAAAAAAACTAAACTAGTGTATTCATCTAATACACAATCTCTACAGATATCGTGTAAAGGTAACGTCGGTACAAATTTCAGAGAATTTTTCACCTGTTTTCTCTTTGTCGAGATTTCTGAAAGTGCGAGGTGCAGAGGTAGAAGACGAAAGGGATCAGAAAGTTAAAAGAAAAAAGAAAAGGATGTGCGAAGTTCTCTGTGTTACATCAACACACCAGAGACGTATTTATAGTCCAGCATTCTAGCTTGCGACTTTTTATTTTTATTTATTGATAATGGTAATAAATCTCTATCAATTAAAACGGAGTTACATTTCTTTAAACAAGCTTTATTTGTAAACAATTACAAAAACAATTTTTAAAAAATTTAATTTTGGTCTTTTAACTATTGCATTATTTTCGGAAAAAAAACAAATCATAGAATACAATCAATTGCCGCTCACGTTCTCAATTTTCCCACATTTTTCACCTCCACTAAAGTGTAATCGTTCCCGATTTTATCGTAAACACTACTCAATTCAGCGATTTTTATATATCTAAGTGATGTTTCAGAAATTCTTCAGTACCTCAAAACAATGGCGAATACAAAATTGAAAAAATTAGAATATGCTTTTCTAAAACATCTTGCATTAATCAAGCTCATTCCAACAATATGTAAGAATTATGTTGCTCTAGTTCTAAAATTTACAGAAGATTGGAAAATTTCTAAAATCCGAAGGTTTCAAGGCGAAACTGGAACTTTTGGGAGCCATAGGAAGCGTGATTGAGGTTGTTGGAGGTAGAAACAGTGAGAATACGGTGTTAGATTGGCTTTTACAAAACTTTTCTGAGTATATAAGCAATGATGATTGGCGTGCGAGAAAAGCTGCAGCAGAGGTTATGGCGGAGACGACGAAGTTGGTCGTCCACGTCAGTTTTCTGTATTTGACTTTAATTTGCATCCTTTGTTGATTACATCTTTAATTTTATGTTTCTGAATCATGGATTGTCAAATACATAAAACTAAAGAGATGTATTTGACTTTAAAATTTGATTCCTTTGTTGATTACATCTTTAATTTTATGTTTCTGAATCGTGGATCGTGTCTGATATAACTGTCGTAATGGAGGTTCGGTGTATACCGGCGAAATTGGTCACCCTCATGTAAGTGTTTCAAAACTTTGGTGTGTCTTTGTTGATTGCATAAGCTTTGAATCCTGTAGATCGAATTTTGTGTATTTGTTTGTATTTCTAGGTGAAAAAAAAAGAAAAATAAGCTTTGAAGAAAGAAAAACAAGCTTTAGTCTCTCAGATATGTTCATAACTATAAGAAATTGTGCTTTTATATGGCTCAATACTGTAATTAAAAAGTAACTAGGTGATGAATTCTTTGTTTTAGTGGTTATTTAATGCAATTTATGACTATATAGTTGTGTTTCTGAATCAAAAGAATAGATCTTTGATGATGAATTGTTGTTGTTATACCTTTATGTAGTTGCAGAGGCTAAAGGATTCGATGGAGAAAGGAGAGGAAGGGGAAAGACAGTGTTGTGGTGATCAAGCAGTGTTGGCTTTAAGCAACACAAATCATGAATCAGAGAACCGGAAGTGTGAACCGGAGGAAGTTAGACCGGAGATGGAGATACATGACAAGGGTCATCATAGAGTTATACATGAGAAGGGTCATCATAGACCGGAGATGGAGATACACGCATTCAACAAACTTCTCATGATGCTAACCCATATGCTCTGCTACACTTTGTAGCTTGCATAACTATCATGCTCCGCTAAAATTGTTCACCAAGAACACTGGAGACTTTAGACACCAACTGTTTCTGCAACACCTCTTATGTACAATCTCCAACGGCTCCACTGTTATAACTATTCTGTAAGAATATTTTATATTATGTATGGTCGATGTGTTTATCGGTTTACTTATAGATATCAAGTTCATATTAAGTTTATAGATTATAATATAAATGATTATACCGTGATGGATCGGTTTCTATTAACGTATTAGAATCGGGTGTATCGATAACCCGCCTCCCTTGCCAAATTATATTGAATTATTATTCTATATATAAAGTATATATTTATATGTATATATACGGTAACAATTGAATATATAAATATATATAACCATATATACATGAACGTGTGCGTGATTAAGCGATGTGACGGTTACACTAGCGCTTAGTTGTTATAAACGAACATAAACGTTCATTGTTGTTGGGTTGGAAAATAGACACTCATCTTCTTCCTCTTTCTTTTACAAAACAATATTGATGAACAGTTACGTTGAAAGGGAGAAAGAAAAACATAACAAATTAAGGAGATCTTTGTCCATCAAAGGATTCAGTAGAGATCAAAGCTTAAGGGAGGAGAAAATCAAAAAGGCTTGAACCACACCATCATTAAAGCAATGGATCAAGGTTAGTCTTTCTTCTTCACGAAGAAATTGTTTGTTTGTTGAATTAACACAAATCTAGAGAACTTGGACAGATTTTATAATCTGGAAATCATCAAATAATCAACTTATATTTGGTATCAGAGCAATCTAGATTTGTTTAGTTCACATAGAAAAGTTGAATGTAATTGATTTTAAAGAGGATTCATGATTTGATCGCATAAATAACAGTTACGTTTCGTTAATGGTGATGTTGGATCAAGTTAATAAAAAAATCATGAATTCATATTAAGTACGACTCGAAACGATAGATCGTAATTGAATCGTAATTGAATTGTGCATGTACATGTAACCGTAAGAACACATTTTAGAAGTTACTTGATAATCAAGTAACCGTCACTACCATAATTGTGTATAAGTCACTTGCATTGAAAATATCATGAATTAATCACGATATTGCTGGCGGATTGATAAGCATTACGTGGCTCTTATAATAAAACTTAGATAAAATGATGCTTACATTACATGTGGACATTGTTTAAACCATATAATAGCGTTGCATGTCATTTTAAAGCATAATTATAACAAATGTAATCAATCTAATTAAATCACTGAAAATGTTAGGATGGTATCATGATAAAAATATCATGCACAATGGTATTTAGAGTCTTGATCCGTAAAATAATATGAGGTGTATATTATATACTGATATATGCTATCGTACAATTAAATTATTTTATTTATATGTTTATATATATAAATAAAATTTCCGCTACATTTATAAGTTAAGGTAATTGCATTATGAAGTATTAATACAATATAAAAAAATTTATCCATTAAGTGGTCTTAAAATTATAATTGATCATGATTAAAGAGATGCTAAAATGACACTAAAGTTCTAATGATCAATTGATTTATTATTTATATCTTTGGAGATCACCCAAAGGTGGATCATTGGATATATTTAATAATACGAAAAGAATTAGTCATTTCCATTATAGTCGATAGTATGTTTACCAAAAGGTAACATATCTATTTGATTTATATGTGATTTGATTAATTATAAAAGAATTAAAAATCTAAAACTAGCATCACTTAGAGTGCATGTATTTAAGTATTGCCCAAAGGTTACTTAAACACATTCTTTAAAAGTCTTGTATAAAATTTAAGAATCTGTATAAAAGTCTCAAAGCACTAACGGGTAAGCGTGTATAAATGATTGCAGCTTCATCTAGCATGTATGCATCTGCTAACTCGGTCGTAAAGTTTAATGGGCTGAATTATGAGGAGTGGTCCGAACATATCCGGTTCACACTGGGTGTAATGTCTTTAGATCATGCTATACTCACTGATGAGGTACCTCCAGCCATTACAGTTGATAGCTCCGAAGCTGATAAGTCTCACTATGAGATTTGGGAGCGATCTAACAGGCTGATTCTGAACCTCATGAGATTGACGATGGCAGAAAGTATTAAGCCATCTATGCCTAAGACTGAGAAAGCTAGGGAATTTGTAATAAAAATTAAGGAGTGTTCACAATCGGAATTGGTGGACAAGTCGATTGTAGGAAGTCTCATGAGTGAGCTAACTATGAAAAAGTTTGACTGGTCCCAACCAATCCATGATCATGTGATGCACATGTCTAACTTGGCATCAAAGTTAACGGCCTTGGGAATGAAAGTTGATGAGCCATTCTTGGTCCAGTTCATTATGAACTCTCTACCTTTTGAGTTTAGCCAGTTTCAGGTGAACTATAACACCACTAAAGATAAATGGAACTATCATGAATTGAAAACTATGCTCATTCAAGAGGAAGGGAGATTAAAGAAGCTGAACGACCAAGTTGCTCTTTTCGCAGGCTTTGGAAGTGCCAGCAGCAACATAAATAAATCAAGTGTTAAGGACAAAAATAAGGATAAAACTTTCATGAAACGACCCGAAAGTCAAATCCAAAAGGACAGGAAGTGCTTCTTTTGCAAGAAAATGGGACACTTCAAGAAAGACTGTCCAAAAAGAAATGCATGGTTCGATAAGAAAGGTACACAACACTTATATGTTTGTTCTGAATTGAACCTTATTGAAGTGCCTAAAAATACTTGGTGGTTAGATTCTGGTGCATCTACTCATGTGTCTCATATTGAATAGAGATTCAGTTCGATCCAGCCCATAAGAGGACCTGAGCAGTACTTGTTCATGGGGAACCGGATGAAGGCACACATTAAAGGCATTGGGAGTTATAGGTTGATCTTAAATACTGGATGTCATATAGATCTCGAAGGTTTTCTCTTTGTACCTGATTGTGCTAGAAATCTTGTTTCCGTAAGTAGGTTGGACGATTTATGTTTTGATTTTAAGATTGGACATGGTGTTTTCTCTATGTATCAAAATGATTACTTTTATGGTAGTGGTACAAAGTTTGATTCACTTTATAAATTCAATCTTGATATAAAGTTTTCTGAATCTTTGTTTAATGTTGAGAATCAAGGCATTAAGCGTAGTGCATCTAACATAAGCTCAACTTTCTTGTGGCATCAAAGATTAGGTCACATTTCCAAAGATAGAATGATGAGGTTGGTAAAGAATGAAATTCTTCTTCCATTAGATTTTAGTGACCTAGATGTATGTATAGACTGCATTAAAGGAAAGCAGATTAAAAATATAACAAAGAAACCAGCCACAAGAAGTACTCAACTTCTAGAATTAATACACACCGATATATGTGGCCCTTTTGATGTTCCCTCTTGGAGCGGTGAAATATACTTCATCACCTTTATTGATGATTATTCACGTTATGTATATACTTATTTACTGGATGAAAAATCTAAGTCAGTGGATGTCCTAGAGGTGTTCATTGATGAAGTAGAAAGGCAGTTAGAAAGCAAAGTAAAAGTAGTGAGATCTGATTGAGGCGGTGAGTTTTACAGAAAATTCACTGAAAGTGGACAATGTCCTGGTCCATTTGCAAAGTTACTTGAACGAAGAGGCATATGTGCTCAATACACAATGCCCGGAACACCTCAGCAGAATGGTGTAGCTGAAAGGCGAAATCGTACTTTAATGGATATGGTTAGGAGTATGTTAAGTAGTTGTTATTTACCCCTTTCGTTATGGGTATATGCATTAAAGACTGCAACGTATTTACTGAACCGGGTTCCTAGTAAGGCAGGTCCTAAGACTCCTTTTGAACAGTGAATGGGAAGGAAACCTAGTTTAAGACATTTACATGTTTGGGATTATCCAGCAGAAGTAAAGCCGTATAATCCACATGAAAAGAAACTTGATTCTAGGACTGTCAGTGGATTTTTCATTGGCTATCCTGAAAAATCAAAAGGGTATGTATTTTACTGTCCTAACCATAGTACGAGAATAGTTGATATGGGGAATGCTAGGTTCATTGAGAATACTCAAACTAGTGGGAGTGGTGAACAAAGAAAGGTGGACATTAAAGAAGTTCAGGTTGAAGAATCTTCACATGTCATTGCACCTCAAGTTGTGTTCCTATTGTTGCAGCACAATCAAATGAAACAATACTACAACACAATCAAGAGACAATTCCACTAGATGTCGAAATAGATAATGAACCAGTCACAATTCAAGGCGAGAATAGTGTACCACAAGAATCTTTAAGGTGATCTTTAAGGGAAAGAAGATCTGCCATATCAAATGAATATGTGATTTACGCTATTGAAAGTGAATGTAATATCAAATGAATATGTGATTTACGCTATTGTTGTGATTTACATATCAAATGAATATGTTGCTAAAGGTTTCACCCAGAAAGATGGCATTACTATAAAGAGACCTTCTCTTCGGTTTCTAAGAAGGATTTTCTAAGGATTTTTTTAGGTTTTTTAGGTTTGGTCTCTCATTATGATTTAGAGTTTCACCAAATGGATGTAAAAACCGCCTTTCTTAATGGAGAGCTTGAGGAAGAAGTATATATGGACCAACCTGAAGGGTTTGTCGTCACAGGAAAAGAATATATGGTGTGTAAGCTGAGAAAGTCATATGGATTAAAACAAGCTTCCCGACAATGGTATTTAAATTTTAATGATATCATTACGGCATATGGTTTTGTAGAGATCATTGTTGATCGGTGTATCTACATGAAAGTCAGTGGGAGCAAGTTCCTCATATTGGTCTTATATGTTGATGATATTTTGCTTGTTGCGAATGACATGGGCATGCTATGTGATATAAAGAAATATCTCTCTAAGAACTTTGAAATGAAAAATATGGGTGAGGCATCTTATGTGATCGGGATAGAAATAATTCGAGATAGATCACAAGGATTGTTAAGTTTGTCTCAGAAAGGATACATCAAGAAGATTTTAGAGAGATATAACATGAAAAAATGCTCTGCAGGAAAAGCTCCAATTCAGAATGGAGACAAGTTCAGTAAAATGCAATGTCCAAAGAATGAATTGGAGCGTAAAGAAATAGAAAGAATTCCTTATGCATCAGTGGTTGGGAGTTTGAACTACGTTCTGACATGTACTAGGCCAGATATCACCTTTGCTGTTGGTTTGTTGGGTCGATATCAAAGTAATCCTGGAATGGACCACTGGAAAGATGCAAAGAAAGTTCTCAGGTACTTGCAAGGCACCAAAGAGCTCATGCTTACGTACAAAAGATCCAACAACCTAGAGATCATTGGATATTCAGATTTAGATTACGCCGGATGTGTCGACAGCAGAAAATCGACATTTGGCTACTTGTTCCTGTTAGCTGGAGGAGCAATATCTTGGAAAAGTGGAAAGCAGTCTGTCATTGGTACTTCCACTATGGACGCAGAATTTGTGGCATGCTTTGAGGCCACCGTTCATGCATTGTTGTTGCGAAACTTTATCTCAGGACTTGGGATTGTCGACAACATAGTCAAGCCGCTGAGAATTTATTGTGATAATTCTGCAGCTGTCTTCTTTTCTAAAAACGATAAGTACTCGAAAGGTGCTAAGCACATGGAGTTAAAGTACTTGTTTATGAAAGAAGAAGTACAGAAACAAAGAGTAACTTTTGAGCACATTAGGACAGACATGATGGTAGCGGATCCGTTAACTAAGGGATTGCCACCCAAGACATTTACTGGCCATGTAGAGCGTATGGGTGTTATAGATAAGACCTTGCTATTTTAGCTATGCTATGCTCATTATATTTGTAAAATTCTAAATTCACTTAAGGATATGTTTCTGTTTTTATTAAACATGTTATTATTATAGTATATGTATACATTTTTTAGTTTAAAGATGACATGCGTATTTGAGATTTAAGTTTTTCTCAATATTAAAGAAAGAAAAAAGTGAAGTTAAAATTGATTTGTGATACATGGAAGGAAACTTGTCGTTAAATGATGGGCAACCGCCATGATTCGATCAGTTCTGATTTTACTACGATAAATAAAGGATTAATGACCTTGATATAAAAGTGCATATTATAGATATTAAACCATAAAGTCAACACAATGACCAAGTGGGAGAATGTAAGATAATTTTCTATTATGTATGGTCGATGTGTTTATCGGTTTACTTATAGATATCAAGTTCATATTAAGTTTATAGATTCTAATATAAATGATGATACCGTGATGGATCGGTTTCTATTAATGTATTAGAATCGGGTGTATTGATAACCCTCTTCCCTTGCCAAATTATATTGAAGAACTATTCTATATATAAAGTATATATTTATATGTATATATATGGTAACAATTGAATATATAAATATATATAACCATATATGTATGTATATATATATACATGAACGTGTGCGTGATTAAGCGACGTGACGGTTACACTGGCGCTTAATTGTTATAAACGAACATAAACGTTCATTGTTGTTGGGTTGGAAAATAGACACTCGTCTTCTTCCTCTTTCTTTTACATAACAATATTGACGAACAGTTACGTTGAAAGGGAGAACGAAAAAGGATTCAGTAGAGATCAAAGGTTAAGAAGGAGAAAATCAAAAGGGCTTGAACCATCATTAAAGCAATGAATCAAGGTTAGTCTTTCTTCTTCATGAAGAAATTGTTTATTTGTTGAATTAACACAAATCTAGAGAACTTGGGACATATTTCATAATCTGGAAATCATCAAATAATCAACTTATATATTCATGTAGAATCATTATGCTTCGCTACAGTTGACTTCAACAATTTTGGAAATTTTTCTCTTCTGCACAACAAACCACTTCATCTGCTCTGCTACGGTGTTTATGTTAGACAGTTTTTTCTGCAACAAGCAAACAACACAAAAACAAATATATACTTGTGTTTCTCTATTAATCACACTTATTAATTTCCATATAAACTTCACACTTTCATTTTCATCTAGCACATCGAAATATTCAGGATTCACAAAAAAAAAAAGACCAAAACCTTGTATATTGAAAATTTGGTGTATCAAAAGTTTATGGTAAACAAGTATGAGAATTGGTAGCTAGTTTAGAGATAATCCCAAAAATAAATTATAACCTTACTTATAATGGATAGTTTAACTTTATTTATAATTTCTATATGTAATTTTCTTTTATTTAATCTCTTAAAGTTTTTTATATGGATGTTTTACGAGTTTCATGTAGATTATTGGATTCTGGTAATATTTTTTTTGGTTAACAAATATTTTTAGGCCAAAATAATATTATAATGGACCAAGTTTTATTTTTTCATGTGTGTCGAATAGCGCATGAGGGTTTGACGAACTCCCCTCCCATATTACTACAATGTAATATTTTTAAATTAATATTTTACAAATTAATATGCACTAAAATTTTTGTAAGAAAATATAATTTTATTATAGTAAATTGATTTTTTTTATTTAATTAGTATATGATAAATTAATAAAAAAATTATTTTATTATTATTTTAATATTATTAATCTATAGAAGTTTAATTTTATGTAATATAATATATATACAGTTATTTTGAACTAGTTTGATTGAAATAATAGACGTATATATAACAGTTTAATTTAGTTACATAAAATATTTATGAACTAGTTTGATTGAAAAAGTAAAAACCGTTAGAAAGTTTGGGAAGCTTTATTGTGAGAATCGTGGTAGTAGCCAACTACAAATGGGTTGGTACGTTTAATTGAAGCAGTTGTAAGAAAAAATCTGAATATCAAAACAGTGTAAGGGTAAAAGAGTCATTTACATAATTCAGAACTTTTGATCTGTCTCGTGTGGGATATAAATGATTGGCTTTTATATTGTTAACAGATTAAGAAAGATTAGGTAATTATTATTAGAAATTTAATGTAATACTATAATATTGTCACATCTTCACGTGGGAATATCAGAAGCACACGAGTCTTTTTTACAGACGCCTTTAATGGCGACGATGATGTTTCTGTACCCATTTTTTATTCTCTTATATTACTATTTGTTTCTTCTTTATTCTCTTCATTATTTTCAAAAATTAGAAAAAAATACACTGGTGAGTGTGGAATATATACATATATATTTTAAATATTTTCTGATGTATTCAAGGCCAAATTTCTAACTACCAACAGTATCTCATGACACTCATTACATTTCTCATCTGTTTGGAAAAACACTTATCCTAAAGAGAGACCAATGTAACATTGATCTTCGTCAAATGAAAAATAAAAGAATATTGAAATTGGATACTATAAACGAAAGTAAAGCCAAACTAACAGACTAAGAAGTAACCCAAAAAAAGCGAAGCACAGAGAAGAGTTTTGTTTTGACTGGCAGAGAGATGTAATAAGGTCACATAACGACAATTCTACTTTTTTCTTTTAACATATGCTCATACGCGTTTCCTACTTACATATATTTTACATCCAAAAATCATAAATTAACCAAAAGTATAAATAAAAATACAACAAAAATTGATGAAAAACATAAATGTTTCCAAAGATACTACCAAAACAAAAAAACTTTTTAGAAATTAACACTAAATAAAACATAGCTAAAACTTTAAGAACTGAAATCGAAGAAAAACTACTCCAAAACCCAAATATGATAAACATCCTCAAACATCATGAAGGCCAAAACAGTAATGAATCTTCCTACGATGATTAAGTGTATATACATTTCCTATTTATATATATATATATTTATGAATGTGTTTCCTATTTTTATATAAAGTTTTATGTAAAAAAACTTCAAAGTAATCATGAATTGCAAAATTACCTTTTAAATAAAAAAATAATAGTCAATCATACGAAGTGAAAAGTAATACATAACATAACGTTATATTATTATTATTAAATTTTAAAAACTATGATAAATAATATATCAAATCGAAACCAGAATGATAAAGAATCTAAATCTACATTTTAAAATTTTGAAAATTCATGTATATTATTATAGAAATATTTATTAAATTTGTGTAAAAGTTATATTGCATATTACTTTTTATTTTATAGGATTTTTGACATAGAGAATTACCTTGCAATTATTTTAAGGGTTTTTTTACACAAAACCCTTTTATATATTTATGAATTTCTCATATTTTAAAGTTTCTAAAGAATGTGACTTTTTATTTCAAACTCTTTATGATGTTATATTTGTATATTTTCGTCTGGGGAATGGGCAATAAATGCCGTAGAAAGAAAGCATATTTTGTTTTTGGTTGGACAGACACAGCACAATATGTGTCATTGATAAAACAGAGTTTTGCAGGGCTTTGGTCTGCTTCTTTTCATTCCTTTTCTTTTCTTTTTACTTCGTTTTGTCATTTTTTCTCTTCTCTTGAACGACGATTCCCCATTTCTGAGTTGACCTTCTTAAACACCACACATACTTCTCTTCAGAGTTCAGAAAATAATATAAAATTACAACTTTGAAATCCTTCTGACATCAAATAAACCAGACATCAATTCTTATATAGTAAGGGTATGAACATCTCTACCATGTCAACTCAAATCATTACTAAAATGGGTTCGTTTTATTACATGGAAATTGTTTACATTATTCAAATGACACCTGCTAAAGCAAGAGAGTTGCAAGGGAAAGACAAAAACTAGAGATGTTACAGATTGGCTATCAATAACACTATTCTACAACATGTATCCAACCCGACTGCAAGTGATCAGATCAGGTTGCGTCACATATTCAACAGAAATGCTACAGAAGCATTATTAATGAATCAAGTTAGAGCAAAGTTCAATATTTAACGTCTCCAGCTTGGGACTTTAGATCCCTCCAGCTTTTTAATCTTATTCAGCAGATCGTCGATCGTGTTTGTTGCCTCCTGCAATGAAAAGTTTAGTTATTTTTGGTCATCAGACAAATAATAATTGAAGGAATTGAAGAAGAAAGCTTTGTTTAATGAATGATGAACCTCTAGCTTATTTCTCAAACTTTCTTCCTCTGCATCACGTCGGTCTCTTTCCTCTGAGAATACCTCTATCAGACTTGCTTGCTCTTTGCTCAATTCTTCTATTTTTTCCCTTGCTAATTTAACCTAAAATTAACCAGGAATCCATCAGGCTTCCAAAGAAACTACACAGAGATTTAAAATGTGAGAAGGTAAGACTGTACCTCAACTTCAAGTGCCCTCCTACGCTCTTTCTCATGCCGCAGCTCCGCTTGCATTAACTGAGTAATTAAAGAAAAATGAGCAATCTAATATAATGGAAAGGTTCTCGAGGAATTTTTACTTTTGTTTGGATTTGAAACTTTAGTGGCAGTATATAATATACATCATCTTTCCCATGAACATGATTGTCCCCTTTTAGATTTGAATAGCCTGAGTAGCCTTTGTCAGAAGCTGGAGTAGGAGTTTTGTTGCTTGATGGAGCAAATCCCTCGGGATCATTCTCAGGTGACAAGTCTAAATCCAATAAAACATTTTCAAATGATTATTTCCTCGAGTTAAATCTCCTTGAAATGTGGTATGGACGTTTAGAAACCAATGCAAACACTATACCTCTGTAATCATAACCGTTTACTGACTTTTTATGTCGCCTAGGCGCATAGCCAATTTTATGACAGTTGGTGCTCCTGATCAAAAAGGGATGGCAAAATTATTAGTCCTGAAACATCCATGTCAGGCTTAAGAAGCATGATTTTAGAAGAACATGTGAAAAGAACCAGACCAGTAAGTCTTCTGCATTTGAACTAGTCTTGATTCAAGTCTTGAGAGAACTGTTGTACGCTCAAATCCTTGCTTATCATGAGCAGGCTCGACAAAATTAGCTTCCAGAACACCTATTTGCAGAAGAAACTAGCATTGTAATCTTCCCATTAAGTACGAGAGTAAAATAATAGAACTTCCATATAGAAGCAATACCTATAACACCGCGACCATCACTACCTGTTGCATTCCATATCCTCCAAAATGGCTGATAACACAAGTTTATAATAAGTACACAAGAATGCGAAGTCTACTATTCATCTTGAAAATCAAAGGCCTTGTACGGTGAGTTTAGCCAAGCAAAACGCCAGTTAAGTATAAAGTAACCTTGATTAGCCGATTTTTGTGGTAAACGTTGAAGCCTTGAACATCAATATGATGTTTTGCATCTTTCACAAATCCGATAGTTACAATGGCAGACATCTGATAAAAGAAGTGCACGATATCAACTTTATATTACAAGAAGAAGATCCTGGCTTCTGATAAATAGAACTATAAGAAGGATGATATAATAGAATTAAGAAAATATACATTTGTGATAACTCCATATGATTCAGACTGTGGTCGATAAGTGACCTGCTCAGTCTGCATCATGTCATTCACTACGTTGTGGTGCTCAACATCTTTTCCCCGTAGAATGATACGAAAGCCATGTGGAATTCTTAGGTAGAGGATTGATGCATAACTCTGGAACATGTCAAAATGATTTGAGAAATGAATTTACAGAATAAAACGAAATGCAGCCAATTAGAACTAAATCTACAATAATATTCCTACTCATGCTTTTTTGTCTTTCCATACCATCACATCAATGTAGGAAGAAGCTTCCAAGAGCCATTACCGATTTATAGAGGTAACTATCATGAGACTGACTAAAGCTATCTTACTTGCTATTATCTACAACAAATGAACGATAATGTATATTACATGTTTATACCCTTAGTGAGTGTTTGTACGTCAGGAAGTGCCTAGAATTAGGAAACTCAGAAGCCATTTTGATGTTTTTCTCTTCTCGACTGACGCCTCTAAGTTGGATATCCTGCACATATAAACAATAAGCTATGTAGAAAAAATTATATGCATCATTTCACACAATAATCCACATACATTGAGCAATAAAAACACATACATCATCAGTATCAAAATCAAGTTCTAACATCCCTTGATCGTTTTCCCACAGGTTGTATATGATTATCCGTGTGCCACGATCTTTCATCAGATCAAACTACAACAAATGAAGCAACAATTAGTGATAACATCTGTTTATTGAGACAGTGCAGGGGTGATAATAGATGAAAACCCACATCAAATGAGTGACAAAGAACTAAAGAAGATCAAATGATCTCAAAATGTACTAAATTAATCACTATAACTGACTCTTCTTTTGCTTATTTGATGAAAAAAGCACTTATGAAAATTTTCTTAGAATGAATAAGTGACTGAGCAACTGCTTTGAACAAAGGTAAAATATACCTGATCGAGAAGAGCTTCTTCACTAGAGAATGGTGACCATTGAAGTATTGTTTCCACATTTTTATACCAGTCGCTTAGGGAACCCCGGATTATTTTAATCCACTCATGGCCCCTTCTTTCATAGTCGAGCTGAAATTTTAAATCGCATTACAAGAGAATATAAGGACACATCTTCTGTGGAAGAAGAGATGTGTGGACAAATAGAAACAAAGCTAAGTCACAGCGTTATCTGCAACAATGATATATTTACACATTGAGATGCAAGCTAAGTACTAAAAGAGCACGAGAAACAACTAAAATCTCATGTACTGCCACAATTATGGGAAAGTGTACTGTGCCACAAACTCCACGTTGAACAAATCATAGTTGCGATATACTACATGAGGAAACTGGAATACCCTCCTATGTTCCTATATATTCTACATCAAAAGTAGAGGATAACCATATGTTCTGGATACAAGCTTACTGACATCAAAATGGAGCAGTTAAAGTATCATATGTTTTTGGAGTTTCATGTGTATATTAGTATATACATGAAACTAGTAAGGATCTAACCAAACTAAAAAATCCTGATATCAACATCTAATTGACCTAGGGAAAACTTGCTTGCTGTCATTGTAGATACCATTTATGACATATTAGTGTTTAACATCGCACAAAGATTGCAATGTTTCCATGTAACCTAACTAATGCGAGTCACTGAATCACATACTAACAAAAGATCAATGAAAACATGCTGTTGAGCCAAGCAGTTAAATGGAATTTCATATCAGAATACTAATTAGAATAGAAACTTTTTGTGGCAAACTATGGAGTTATTTTCCAACAATGCCACACAGTGAAACAAAGAAACATTACCATGGGTACAACAATGTCTTCCTTTCCAGTGCTCCTTAAAAATGTATATGATAGGAGCCCAATGCTCTGCGTAGAGCTAAAACCAACATCATGTAAAATAAAATTTAATGGATACTTATAACTTTAACTATTGTTCATATTCTTTGGAAATGAATATAGAAATAGAACCAGCCAAAATGATTAAAGACACAATAGCCAAAAGATGTAACGGATTGATAATGAACAACTAACCTCTTTCCATCTTTTCCAGGGCAACGAGAGAATACAATGACATCAGCTCCAAGTCTCATTGTACTAGTCTTAAATCCATTTCCATCTATAAGCAGTAAATAAATTAAGTGTCTTCCCGCAAACACTTTATATATGTACAAATCAGGTTGACAAAGAATAATTACATTGTCCAATGGTGTTTGCAAGTTTGCTTTTGGCAGAATATCCTAAAGACATGCATTGTCGCATTTTATCTGGATCCATCCCACCCCCATTATCTGCATTTCAAACATAAGTGTGATCGTAAATGATGCAGAAGTGAACAGAAGTGCTGAGCTTTAGTTAACCAATAACCAAATGAATAAAACAAGAAAGAAACTCTCTAAGATAAGTAAAGTGCATACCCTCAATTAATAACATCTTGTTTTCTGCTTTGTTGATTTCTGCTTTGTCGTTTTCAAGCATGTCTACTTTAACATAAGTAGCTCCACTGGCAACCTGATATCAAGGAAAATTCATTACTACAAAACAGAAGCTAAATGCGCTTCAATCAGTATAATGCTTAGTCTAATAAATTAGGAAATTAAACCCACCTCATCCAAAGCATTGTCCAAAAGCTCTGCAAAAGCTGCACAAGAGAACATAAAGGAAACAGATTAGCGCATACAGATAGAGGCAACCTCATCGTAAAATCTAGCTCGAATAAAGGTCTATCAATGAGAATTGTACCTCCAAGAGCCCATTTGTGACTGGTTGCATTAGAATGCAAGAACTTTGGATGGACTCTTACATGATCAAAGCCACCTTGAAACACACAATTTAAGTGATCATCCATGTAAAACAATTGAAAATTGATCCAAAAGAAAGTCATTTGATTTACCTGAAGAAATATCCCAATTGCCCCCAGGCGCTCCTTCATAATCCCCAGCTTTCCAGAATTGCTTACAACTGCTAACTCGACCCGACATACCCGATGACGACGGCGACGACATAGGCACAACATTGCACGGATCCACAGCAATAGCATTAGGCGGAGTCGATTGGCCGGATCCTTCCGGTAATACAATTGCTAGCTCATTCGTTGTTACCTTCTTCACATTCTTCCTGTCTACTTCCAAATTAGAATCACTTACTCTCTTCGCACCACCAGAATTATACTTTCGGCCGGAAGTTCCTACATCATCTAATCTACCGGCGAATTCTCCAAAGTCGGAGTCATCATCACTACTACAGAGATCGACAACAGTTACAGATTCAACTCCTCGAGGAAAACCAGGTGGCGGAGTAAAAGTTGGTGGAATCTCTTGCTTCACATGGGTATCCATGAAAACCCAATTGAAGAGACGACTAAGAAGAGAAAAGGAAGGAACTTTAACAAAATTGTTTGGAATTGATTATAGAAAAAAATGTTTGGAATTGAAGAAGATGAGAGTATACAACAGGAATAGAAGTGGAATCTTTAAGCGAATGAATGATGTCAAAAACTCCTTACGGGTCGAACAATTTAACTGATTATTATTCCGATATTTAAGAAATGTTTTTCGAAAAAAATAAATCTTTTAGGGTTTCATCTCAAACCCCGCGAATTCAATTTTTGTGAAAACTTAAATTTTGTGGTGTTTTGTATAGGGAATTTTTCAAGGTTTTTGTAATGCAAGACATTGATATTGCAAAAAATGGAAGAGATGAAAGAACAAAAATGGGAAAGGAATGAAATAAAAGAACTTTCTAGTTTGTATAAATGGGCCATCTCTTTATATTATAGGCCCTACAATAGATAATTCTGAATTAGTAATACTTCAAACCTAGATTTTCAACTTACTTAGATCAATGCTCATAAAGACTCCTAGCCAAAAAGGCTGCTCAAAGAATGAACTAGGCTCTCTAGATTTCAATTTTGGAAACTAAAATTATTTATTTTGCACATTGTTAATGGTAAGCCTAAACAAACCTAAAACTCAAAATCAGATCCAGCAAAAAAAGTGGAAGGAGAATTTGAGCTGTTGGGAATCTAAAAAACTCGAATTCATGTAAAAAAAGAAAAGCAATCAAAAGATTCACTGTTATAGACAAACCATCATTCTTGTGTCAAACCTAGAAGTATTCCACATACAAAATTTAGTAAAAATGATTTTGGAGCATCAAAGCATCTCGAACGTGTTGAGTTACTCGGGTCGATTCTTCCAGCTATACTAGTAGATTAAAAAAAATTTAGGATGTAAATTTTAGATTATGTAACGAATCTTGTCGATACAATTATTGGGAAAAAACATTTGAAACAATGTGAGACAAAGAAACGGGAACAATCAAGCAAATAGCCAAAAACGGACAACAATCTAATAAGAATGCTTTGAGGTTTTTTGCAAAGATTAAATTTTTATCTTTTTGTTAAGGGTGATTTGTTAGATTAGGGTAAAAGTAAGAGTTAATTACTTAAATAAAGTAAATATTTGAAAATTATTAAAATAGTTTTTTCTTTTAATATTATAAATACCATTTTGTTTTTTTTAATGAGTAGACAAAAAAACGTATTTACGAAAATGTCATTAATGAAATTTGCCACATAAGCGTTTTCACTTTGATCAACTCTATCATAAAAACTATCAACTCTACCAAATATAAATCAACTCTACTAAACATAACATCAACTCTATCAAAAAGCACTATCAACTCTACCAAATACAAATCAATTCTACTAAACATAATGCCAACTCTATCAAAAAGAACTATCAACTATATCAAATACAAATCAACTCTACTAAACATCATGTCAACTCTATCAAAAACAACTTTCAACTCTACCAAAAATAAATCGACTCTATTAAACATAACGTCAACTCTATAAAAAATAACTATCAACTTTACCAAATACAAAGTTTTTGTTACCGAGATATCTTTTTTTTTCATTGTTCCCAGGGATTTTTTGGGTAATCTGCTCCCATGCTGCAAACAGTCAAATCTGAACAAATTAACTCTACTAAACATCACATCAACTCTATCAAAAAGGACTATCAACTCTACCAAATACAAATCAACTCTACTAAACATAACGTCAACTCTATCAAAAAGAACTATCAACTATACCAAATAAAATTCAACTTTACTAAACATAACAGCAACTCTATCAAAAAGAACTATCAACTCTACCAAATATAAATCAACTCTACTAAACATCACGTCAACTCTATCAAAAAGAGTTATCAACTCTATCAAATACAAATCAACTCTACTAAACATAACGTCAACTCTATAAAAAAGAATTATCATCTCTACCAAATACAAATCAACTTTACTAAACATCACATCAACTCTATCAAAAAGAACTATCAACTCTACAAAATACAAATCAACTCTACTAAACATAGCATAAATTTCTATCAAAATGAACTACCAACTCTACTACAAATCAACTCTACTAAACATAACATCAACTCTATCAAAAAGAAAAAAAAAAGAAGAAAGAAGAAGAAGAAAGAAGAAATAAGAAGAAGAAGAACCGTCGATGGTGTTTTTTTTTTTCAGTTTTGTTTTTCTAAAATTAAAAGGTGTAATCATATTTACACTAATTACTTCATTTTTTCCAACAAAAACTATTTAAGTAATTAGAACATACTTTTGTCCTATTTGAATAATTCTTTCTTTTGTTGTTGTCGTTAATTCCTACGTTAACACACATCAAAAGTTACAGTATCTCTCTAAAAGTAAATTTGCTTGAATCAGCTGACGTCTATGTACTTTATGCCAGTCGCATCTCAAAACTAAAAGAATTCAAAAATACCCAATACATCAACTATGGGTGTGATTGGTGTTAATATTGCGGGGTGTATTTCGGAAATACGCATTTTGTATGCCAATCAACAGATAATAATAGAAAAAGCGGTTTTCAAAAATTAACTAATAAAATATTAAAAGCGGATTTCAAAGAGTAAAATCATGAACCGCACTTGAAAAACGTCTTTACATCTAATAAGATGCGGTTTAATGTTAAAAGCCAAAACAATAATAATAAAATATTAACGTAATGTCAAATACATTATACGTGTATTCATTATGTCTAATTATTAATTTTCTAAAATGTCCAAATTGAAATGTTCTCATACGTGTCATATATTCACTTAACTATTGCTATTATTTCTTTTCCAAGTTTTTTAAATATTTTTACAAAATGAATGTAATGTAACTATATCTAGAGTATTGGTCATTATTAACATCTTAGAAAATCATATATTTAGTTTTATTTCGTTATATTTAGATTTTTTTTAAACAAAATTTGCGGATTTGTCCAGTGGATAAAAGCTTGGACCGCAGTTCAAAAATGTCACAGCTTTTATTCAGCGGATTTTATTGAAAACCGCAAACAGATAATATATATTTATTTATTTCTCTTTTAAAATTAATTTTTTAAATAATATATATGCCTATAAATAGTATACTACAACACATTTCTTAAACCAATAAAAAACCATACACTCTCTCTCTCTCACATCTATCATCATCGACAACATAAGGTATACTCATTATTTTTCTTATTCTTTTGTTAAACCAAAAAATCTCTTTAACAAATGTATGTTTCATTAATTATTCTATTTATATGAATAATAAAATCTTTGTTATATTAATAATATATATTAAATTATATTAATAATAAAACATATTAGTAATTAGTATATGTTTATGTGTTATTAGACACAAAATAATTTATAGTTGAATGTAACAAATTTATTATAATACATTTATATATAATATGATTATGATATCACACCTAATACTTATGATTATTATGATTATGATATATAACATGTTTGATTTTGTAATGTACAAAATTTCTCAATTATTACAAAATCAGAATTTTGTCAAGTGTTAAAAAGTGGTGTTTTGTAGTCATGAAAATATAAGTAAAATAAATAAATGAGACAAAATATATATAATTATTGTAGGAAATTTATGGATCTATATTATAAAATCCAAATATATTACAATTAATTGATGACCAAAAAATATAAACTAAGAAACAAATATTAAACGTAGACAAATATATATATTTTTAATCAATTTTTTCCACAAAAATTAATTATTTTGGTGTACCTATTGAATAATGAAAGTAATTTAATATTTCTCAAAATATGTTTTGTAATTATATAAACATATGGTTTTATGTAATATACTATATTGTAAAGTTTATTAATTTATATATTTTAGATAATATTTTTATGTATCGCTTGAAATGTTGTCGGTAAAAATTGTAATTTTTTGTATCAAACATATGAACGAATTATTATCAAATATCATAAATTGATAGATCAGAAAAGTTTAAATTAGTTAAGAAGTTTTATTAATTTTAGTTTAATTAAATATTTAGTTTTGTAACTTTTATATTATTATAATAATAATTTTTATGAAATTGTAGATATGTCATCTAACCGACAAAGAAATACAAACAATTCAAGGAGACCAAGTTCAACTTATCCTACAGAGGTTTCAGCTCCTCCAACAGAAACAAACATAAGGGTAAATAACTCGACGATTATGGTTATGCTTTTAACATCTTTGATATAATAAGTAACATTATATTTATGGAAAATTGTAGAATAATGACAAATATAAATGGACTTACGAGCAAGAAAAAACATTGATTGAATTATTCGATGAAGCACTTGCTATGAGTGATTACACATTGAAGAATCCTACTATTGTTGGTAGAGAGTATATTGTTGACAAGTTCAACCGAACATTTAACCTAAATATAAATTATGCTTTCTTCAAAAATAAACTTGATGAATTTAAGAAAAGTTACAAAAGGTGGGAAACTCTAATGAATTCTACTGGTATCTCGGTGGATCCAACCACATCAATGATAACTGCATCTGACACATGGTGGAAGGAACGTGAGACTGTAAGTACACATAGTAATTCGATTTGTTAACATAATTATCAAATTATATAAAGTAATTAATGTGATGATTATGATTCATAGGGATACAGATTAACAAAGAGTTTAAAATGTAAACCCCCCATATTCTGGAATATTATGGAAAAATGTCTAGTATTACATGATGTTCAGTCACAAGCTCAGAATTTTGTGCGCCAAAGACGAGAAGAGTTGAGCAACCAACGTGAAGTTGATGTAGAAGGATATAATGTTTCAGAGACCGATAGTGGTGATAATCCACAAACACAAGTGCCTGAAACGCAAGAATATGAAGACGTGTATCGTGTAACAATTGATGATGTACATTTCCTTCTCGTAGAGGACAACAACTCGAGAGAATTAACTTACAATCAAGTGGTAGACGTGGAGAAAATCCCCATAGATCTAGCGGTATCACTCGAGGCTCTATTGGAAGTGGTGCATGTCGAAATAGTAGAAGACAATCATTTCAGAGCATGATACAAGACACCATTGTAGGATATAGAGAGTTTCAACGACAAAATCTCCAACAACTTCGAACAGGTGGTTTTGACCAAGATGATTACGATGAATTCAAAAAGGCAGAAGCAATATTCAATAATCTAAACCTTCCAAAGCACACAAGATTTCATTGGGCATGCATCAACTGCCTTAAAAGAACAAGTATGTTGGCGTAGATATTTCATTGACATAGAAAAAGGCTCAAATGAGGGTAAAATAGAATGTCTAGAAGCTTTGACTAGTATAAAGCGAAACAGTGAAGATGGGGAAAAATTATTAGGCTCGAGTCCTTCGTTTTGTAGTCCTTCATTTGGTAGTCCTTCATCCTTTAGTCCACCGATTGGTTGGACTCCTGGATTTCAACAACGGGGCACACACCAAGAGCTCAACAATTCGGTACACCACCGAATGTTCCACAGTGGGGCACACAACCTTACTTCCAGCAATGGGGCATATAACCTGGTTTTCAACAATTTGATACACCACCAAATGCCCCACAGTTCGGGGGGGGGGGGGGGGGGCACAAGCATTTTATGCACGACAACAAACACATAGTTTTGAACAAGGTGGTCCATCAGGGACGACTCCAACGAATGTTCAGTATGGTTTTTCAGTTGGAGGTCAAGAAGAAAATTTAATAAATACTCAACATGGAGTTTTAGACGGTACATCAATATAAACTAATCACCAATCACCTGGTCTTGGTTTTACAAATTATTTTGAAGCTGGACAAAGGACCCAAACTCCTAGACCAGGAGGCCTTTTTAATATTTGGGGAACTCCAGATACAAATCAGCAAAGTGATGAAGGAGATGAAGAGTAGTTTATGATAACTATGTTTTGTCGATTTCCTTAATGTTATGAAATAACTTATGTTTCAAAATGTTGAATCCTTAATGTTATGAAATAACAAGAATTGTTTAATCGATGTCATGCGTCTTTACGTTCAGTTATCGAAAGAACTTTTGGAGTTTGGAAGAAGAAATGGAGGATTCTTTGTGATTTTCCAAGATACAATATACGCATACAAAAAAGAGTGATAATGGCTACAATGTGATTACATAATTTTATTAGAATTTTAAACCTTCCAGATGCAGATTTTGCTGAGATAATGGCAGAGATAGGACCTAACAACATGGATTACGAACCAAATTTTGAAGATATTGGATTAGTAGAAATAAATGATGGAGAACATATGTCAGAAATAAGAGATAATATTGCAACTATGTTATGGGAAAATGAAACTACTAGATATTAGTTTTGCTTATATTTCTTTTTTTTGTTAATTTTATCAATTTTTAATACAATTTCAATTATTTAATTTTAAATTTAATAAAAATAATCATATTAATATTATTTTTAATATTAGGTAAAAACCGCACCGCTTTTATATTTTCACCAATTATATAATTTTTGTCTCGCTTTTTAACTTAAAACCACATTTGTACCGCACTAGTTAAAAACCACACTTGTACTGCACCGCACTTTGTTCCGCCCCGCAAAAACCGCAGTTACCAATCGAACCCTATGTTTAGAATTTTTGAACATGGGAGATTAACTGATTAAACAATTCTTGTAAAATTCGAAAGTGGTTGACCAAAAGAGATCAACATTGACAACGACACAATGGTACGACAACAAACAACAAAGCCAAAAGCCATTTCATTCCTAATGTAAAACCAACACACACACCCTTACTAGTCATAATCAATCATCATCATCAGCATTCACAAATCCATTCTTTTCATATATAAGACTAAAAGCAAAAGTAGTGATTAGATTAGACAGAACATAACTGGACCCACTTCTACCATTAAAATACATTACTCAAGCTTCTTCTCTAGCTACTCCTCCTCCTGCGTCAGTGACTACGAGCCTCGTGTCCTTCCTATATTCATTTTGTAATCAAACATACAAAAACATCAATTCCTTAAATAGAATTACCAATAAAGAAAAACCACATCAAACTAAACACTTTACGTTTCTTAACATATAATTAATCGAAAAAGTTACCTTCTTTGGCCAGTTTCAAATTCTAAATTAATTGATTACCTTGTGGGGGAAAATGGAATGGAGGAAATTAGGTTTCGTGGTCTTAGAATGATGAGAAGAACGAAGGACGCCATGTTTTTTGAACTGTTGTCTAACCACACGGTTATAGATAAAAGCAGCGCCTTGAAATTGCGGTAGAACTAACCAAGCAACGAACACAAGTTTCACTGAATACCAAATCGGAATCCATTCCAAAAGTGACTGCAAAATCAGCTCTGATAAAGTTAGAAACGAATATATGATCCAGTAAGAAAGCCACTGTTCATCGTCTACTTTCGTTGCGCTCTCCATTGCAATCACTGACGCGTATAACGGATACAGTAACATCACCATAGGCCTGTATATTAGAATCAGATCAAATTACAGAAATACACATAAAACTTACAGGTCAAATTTGAATCACAGGAAGAAGAAGAAGAATACCCAGCGGCTGAGTGAGCAGCAGTGAGGAAAGTCCAAAATTTGCTCATTTTTTCAGAAGTTGAGAAATCTCGAACAGAGTAAAGAGAGACAGACAAGTCTGTGAAATTTTCGAGGCTCTTTAATTTTTTATTTTTTTTGTGAAAGAGACGACAAGAATTGTGAGAGAAAGAGCCTAATTTATAGAAAATATCTGAGGAGAAATGTACGGTTTGATACAGTTGGTTCACACTCTTTTCATTTGGGTCTTAAAATACGGTACGGTTTATTTGCAATAATGCTGATTATGTCGATTTATTAATCCGGTTTATTCGGGTTTTATCGCCAAGCTTTGTGACACGTGGAGAGAACAGAGAGGAAGCATCATATTTTAACTTGATCATCTTTACATCTCACCGACCTAAAAGGTAGAAGAGAAGTGGTCGCTGAGAGTTTTCGTCATTTGTTTTTATTATTACAAAATGATTTATTAATCTCTTCACTTTACCTTATAATCTCAATAGGTTTGATTGATTTTCTACTTTTTCATAATTAGAATTGCAATTTTCAATCTTTTGAGTAGACATGGCAGAATGTTAAACAAGAAAAGAAACATGAGACGCACTTAATTTAAACTCTTATTAAGGTGCACAAAAAAATTAGCTTCCAAAAATGAAACCCAGAGAGCTTAATTCATCCTCTGAGCAGCTTCCTTAGCTAGAACTCTCTCCTTAGCCTTGGTCTTGGCCTGAGATTTGGATCCCATTATCCCACCTCCCCACTTCTTACGGTACTCTTCATATTTGTCATTGAAGTTTGCCTATTTGGATAATTGAAACCATTTAGATTCAATTTCAAGAAGAAATATAATACAATCTGCTTAAAACAACTGAAACAGCATCATTCTCACCTTTATTGCCTCCAAGATTTTGCTGAATTCCATCTTATCCTCGTTCTTCACTGTGGTCAAACACAAGCAAGATGCTGTTTTCTGGTGGACAATCTGCAACAACAATGCAAGGAGATGAATTACATGTTTTTTCTTTTAGATAAAATCTGTAAAACCCTCAAAAGTTAAAAATTATAGTTACCGCTCCTAATCGTGACTTCCCCTTGACAATGCAGTAAGGAACTTCCATTTTCCTGCACAGTGCAGGCAACCAGACGACTAGCTCAATCGGGTCCACATCATGAGCAATCACCACCAGTTGGGCCTTGTTCTGTAATAAAAAAAACAAAACCAGACAGGTTTCAGTCAGGATTCTTACATAATTCTTAATAATTCGTAGAGAGTAACACAACCAAATTAGTCATCAACGAAAGAGACCTGCTCAATGAGGTACGTCACATGGTTGAGACCATACTTCACATTAATTGGCTTCTTCGACTCAACAGGTTTCCCTTCAGCCTCAGACTGAGCTTTATTGAGAAGACGCTCCTTCTTGGCTGCCTTGTCCTCAGGCCTATACTTGAGGAGAACCTTGAACAGAGAAGTCGCTGCAATCAGACAAATATTGAGTGAATCAGCTACAGTGTAATTGAATCAGATAACATCCACATTTGCTTGTTGAAGAAACATAGCAACAAAAGGAAAAGAGATGAAGACCTAAATTCTTGTCAAGGGTCTTAGTGAACTGATTAAGTGCTGGTGGGACCTTCAACCTCTGCTTCAGAATGCGCTTCTGCCTCTGAAGGCGGATCGACTTTGGCCATTTGATGTATCTCGAGAGATCCTTCTTTGGAGGCAATGCTCCTCCGATCCCAAACTGCTTTGGACGCTTCTCAAAGAGAGGATTTGTTACTTTCTCCTGAAACCAAGATTTTGCATTGTTTAGGAATAGAGACACAAAAACGATAAGCAAACAATTATATCCTCAGACAGATAGTGTGGAATAAAATCACATACCGGCTTTTTCTTGGTAGCAACTTTAATTCCTTTCTTTGGGGCCTAAACAAATTTGAATTGTAGCTTTTAGAGTTAGAATCAATGTAAACGTTGACGATCACAGGAGAAAGTCGATCAAGAGAGGAAGGATGTGAGTATGAGTGATGACTAAAGTTACAAACTTTTGTAAGAGGCTAATATGAAATGGCTGCACAAGTGCCAACTAATTTGCCTTATACAAAACTGAGTTAGCTCCAATGGAATACAGAAGGGCAGATTCAATTACAAGGTCTAAGTTTCTAACCATCCACAGATGCAAAAACTTTAAAATCTGACTAGGAGAATTCAATACTATTAGCTAGACAAGAACTGATGCCCAAATGACCACGTTGATGAAATGTTACCGGATATACTAAATCAAAATAGAGCTAAAGAGAAAGAGAATAGTATCACTTTACTGCTCAAACAGACACAACACTACATAATCTAAGAAGACGAAAAATATCAACGCCAGTGTATCGAATTCGAGCGAGAGTTTTACCATTTTTAGCTTTTCCACAACTACTGTCGTTGTCCCAAGGAAGAAGAAACCCTAGAGATTAACAAAAGAGAAGTCGACCGAAATTTTAGGTTTTTTTTTCTGAGCGGGTTGTGTTAATGGGCCTGTTTATATTGGGCTTTAGGTCAATTTAATCTTTACTATAAGCCCAACAATATTGATTTTACATACAAGCTACTTCGGTTTTTGTTAATAAGTTTTACGCAATTTTCTTGACAACATTCATTAATTGCGGGATGTATTCTCTGGACAATAGAAACAAAAAATTTCTCTCATTTCATAGGAAAAATTATGAGAACAGACTCATGAACATTATGTGCGAGAAGCCAAGAGCTGACGAATGGCTACCGTTTGTAAGATATTTGTTTCTCCTGGTGGCACAAACACAACGCTACTTTGACTCGTCTCTTCAATCGGACATCTCTACTTCAGGGGTCTTGTGTTGTTGGTTCTCATGTGTTATTGTAGACGCGAGATCTTCTACTTTTAGAGGAGAATGTCGGGCCATATATTGAAACATGATCTGCAAGATGAATTGTGAATACTCTAGTCAATTTATTAAAATGCAAAAGAACAGAGAATACGAACCTTGGAATAGCTGTCAGCAAAGGCTCGGGCTCGATTTGACACACTGATATATTGTAAATCTGCCTTCTCAAATCTACCATCTACACAGCTGAGTCCTTCATTGCCAATGGCAAAGCGTAAAAGATTTCCTGAAGATATTCCTGACTAAAATATCCAACATGGCATGAACCACATATTCAGCAAAGTAATACAGTGAGAAATCATCCGTAAGCTACTTTAGATTTAATCAGAGATAAAGTCACTAATCACTATTACAGTTTGAACATACCTGTTTTACAAAATCAGTGTTTAAACAACTGACTGGTACAGGTGGATCATCTGATGTTACAAGTTTCCCTTCATCTTGTAACTCCAAAACGATCTGCATTCACAAGATACAGAGAGGACATACGTTAAAACTTTGTTAAGTGGAGTATAACAGTAAATACTTTGTTACATACTATAAGCTGTAAATGTATGACAAGTCCACTTACATGTTGTTGGTTTAAAACTTCTCCATTGTTATCCGTATCAATGACATACTGACTACACCTCTCATCCTTCCAGATCAACACCAGAGGGGTATTACCAGTATGATAATGTGCATGTCTGTGTGTATTTCATGGAACATTAGTGGGGGAAAGAGGGGATATGTTGCGGTATAAAAGTAGGCCAGGATGAAGTGACAATAAAAGAGAACTTTGTATGCTATCTAACATAACAGTGAAACAGAAACTTCATCAAAGAAGTGCACAAGACCAATGAGAGTATGTGGTCAAAGACATTAACATCATGACTATACCACGAGTATGAAGGAAGTTGTAACTATTATATAATAACACTACTAAAATTGAGGATAGCAGATCTGTCCTCTTTCTAATATAACCATAATTAATTGTTTTGATACTTCAGTCTGGAGACGTTACCAAGTTCTGGATCCTAATGCCCCAACCAAAACCCTATACTATCATAACCAACGTATTACCTTAAATCCCTTTCAAACCTTCAGCTCTCAACTGACCGACTTAAGGTCGGTTGCTAAGCTAGTTATGCTCCAGTTAACTGTACAATACTTAAACTAGTTACAAAAGTCCTGCACTAGATAATCAAGACTACAACAGATTCGTAACTTCAAACCTTAAGGCACACAACCTTTTTGCAAGCGCAGACACCAAGGAAAGATGGAAAGTACACTAAACTTAATTGTATGCGACAAGTAGGCGAGATGACATGATGAACTTACTTGTTATAAAACAACAATCCATCCTTGATATAAGACAATGATTGAGTATAAGCTGAGTGAAGTCCGCTTTGGTCGCAGTTATAAAAAGGAACTGCACTGAACCTGAACTTGTGGTAAGAAGAAGGTGGATCACAAGCACCTGTCTCAGCAAGTTTTGATAGCAACCAAAAAAACCTAAACTCTGCGGTACATTCATAAAGCGAGTATCCCCTCCAACAAACCATATCAATCACATAGTATGTTTGATCCGGCTGCACAAAAGAGTAACAAACTTCCTAGTTAGATCCAAAATGGTGTGAAACCAAAAGAAAAGAAAAAGAAAAGAAGAATCTTTTACCTCGTGAAAGATACAGTCGAGTATAGAATAGGAGTTTGCAGGGCCAGAAGCGCCTTTCTTCCTGGCACCACCAGGCAACGCAGAGGGAAAATGATGCAAGATGGATCCATTGCGTACTCTACTAACCGTTGTTCCATCTGATGAAACTACAAAACATCTTTTTCCAGCTGGTCTTGCAAACACATACCTAAAAACCAACCAAATTCTCATAACTACACATTTATAAAGCAACACACTTTAGAAGAGAAGCAAAAACAAAGGTTACAAATTGAGAAAGAAGCAATACCAATCTTGGCTCAAATTATCAGGGACATCGATCATCCATTCAGGTAGCATTAGTTGTCTAGCGAACCATTTACGGGCCTCAGGTCCTTTGAGTCTCGAAGCTTGGCGAACGTCAAAGTTACTACTCGATTCCGATTCTGATCCTTCGTCGAACTCGGGCACGGCTTCAGATAGAACCTCTGGGTCGACATCGGGGGAGGTAGATTGTAGCGAGATGACGGAAGAGGCAAGGTTTCGGGCTCGCTGCTGGGCGTCACTGCGATTATGACACTGACGGAGAAGGGAAAGCTCACGACGTTTCTGTTGATCGGAGATAGGTCGTCGCTTGAAAGGACGGCGAATATCACGCGGCGCCATTTTTGGAAGAAGAAAGTTGCAGTCAACTTGAGCACCCACTTGTTATTGGTCAGATCTTTGTTGCTTAGTCTAACGTCCAGGTTTCTCCTGTGAATTATAGACTGGTTCGACCTAAACAACTCTGAAAATTTTTGGACTGCAATTTTTTTTTATAATTAGTTGATTACCATGTAAATATTGATTTTCCTATAGGTTGATTTTTTTGGATGGACAAAATAAGAGTGGGCATGGAGCAAATACTCAATTTTTTTTGTAATATTTATAATCGGTTTCGTTTTATCGGATATTTGATTTTGTCCTGATTTATATTCCAAACCCTCCCAAAACACCAAATAAATTCCATAGTAAATCGAATTTGAATCGATTCACTAATCCGAAGTATAAGAGATTAGTTCGAGATTTCTCTTTTGTAGATTTATTACCTACTTTATTGCTACCATATCATTGACTATACAAAAGTTAGTTGATAAATAGAATGTAGTTTTTCTTGCATCAAGCCTTGATGAGGTTCTTCTATGAATAAGAAAACAAAATTCTTTTGCTTGATTGAGTTTGATGACCATTCACAAACCAGCAAACAATGAACATTAAGTAGGAACCAAAGTATTGATCTGTGTAGTCACGAAGAAGTGATCAAATCCATTAACCAAAAGCCATGACAAAAGCAACAGCATTGTAACAAAGACGATCCTTCTACACTTCTTCGTCGTCTTTTTATTATCTCTCACTCCTATTCCATTTGAAGAGCAACACGAAGAATGAGACAGGGATGTCGTTATGATCTTATTATCATCAGCATCATCATGACAATCAGAGGATGTATCGTGAAACAGTTTCCTTCTGCAGGAAGGTGAACTTGTCTGATCTATCATTTCTTCTGGCTCTGGATCGTTTTGGAGAGAGAGCATTAGGGTTCTGGGAGAGTTTTCGACTAACTCGATGAGAGCTTCTTCCACAGTTAACCATGAAACTGCAGATGAGGAGGTTTTACATGTTTTCATGGCTGTCCATTCTTCCTCAAGCTTGGTAAACTGCTTCTCCAGCCGCTCCTGATGATTTTCCTCTCTTTCTTCCATTTCTTTTTTGTTTTGCAATTTCTACTTTAGTATATGATTAAACAAGGATGAACAAAGATATATGTCTACATTAAATAAGTCAAAATCTTTTGAGATCTCTACTAATAATTACTATATTCATTTAAGAATTTTTTTTGTTGAGTTTTACTCTTTAAATTTAAAATTCAAAATTCAATCATTTAAATATCAATAACTGAAAAAAGAAATTCTAGGAAGAACTTACCAGAAATATAAAATTACTAATTATTAATGACCATACAAAATGCCAGAAATTTTGCAAATTAATATGTTCACAGCAAGACAAAAGACTGAGATATATAAATAGAATCTCATAGATAATCAGAGCTAAGTGAACACTCACTGTCACTGGTTAAGACTAAGAGGTAGAAGAACTGGAAATGTCTTCCATTACACCTTTTCCATCTTCAGCATCAAAGTAGAAGAAGTTCTTTAAAGGATCTCCTTTGCCTGATACTGCTTTGATAACTTCCTGCAATATCCCAATCTTTCTTGTCAAATTTTAAATTTCTAGTGACACGATTTGAATGTGAGAAGTGAGTGAGAGAGACAGAACCTGTGCTAATATTCCTCCCACGATGGCACAAGCTGGTGGGAATTCGGTATTACCAGTGATTAGTCTCTCTAAGAGACTATCTGGTATAAGGTTCTCATTCACAGACTGCAGCAGTATTCAGTTTTTCATTTACTTGAGTAAGATTTAGAAAGAACCAAAAACCAAAAATATGCACTTACATTTGCTTCACAGAGTTTCTTTTTGATTTCCAAGACTGTGGCAAGATCAAGTAGCGAACATTCTCCAGGTTTACGTTTTTCAATATCCTCAAACACTTCTATTACTGAAAATTTTCATGAGAATACTAAAGATTAGTGAAGCAGTTTTTCATGTATGTATCTGCCTTGGGATCTAAATTTTGTATTTTAATGGAAAGTAATCAAGGTGTAACTAGTAACAACCTCTCATAGCAAAAAAGAGCTTTGCTGTTCTCCTAGGCAGTGGTTTCCAAGGTACTGATATAGCTTCCTATGGCAATAAACCAACAAATGTATTTTCAATCCCTTCTTACGCAGATGTAAGCACAATTATAGCAAAAATTAGTGTTAAATTGTACCTGAAAACTCGGATAATTTAGTTCGCATTCCATTGGCTCTCCAAGCTTTTTCTGTGAACAAAAAATTCCAAAAAAATAAAATCACATGAAGAATAAATAGCGTACTTGGAGAGGTGTTAATCGAGAACAAATGTTCAATGAAATGTAAAACAATAAGAACTAAAAATATTATGCAACATCAAATAATGTTAGTACCTTAGTGTACTTGTAATTCTGAAGGTCGACAAAGATTTCACCACATGAGTCTCTACAATCGACTGTATAGAATGCCACACGTTTCACTAACTCCCGGCAATTTTCATTGACAGAGTTCTGCAAATAAGAAAAAACAGACAACGTTAGGAGATGTATTGAGCAACTAAAGATGAAAGCAAGTGGAAACTATAAAAAATATATTCTTATTACTTTGATAGCTCGAGAACCATAGCCTATAACCACCACATCAAACTTCTCGAAAAATTCGGTGCCACGAGTTGACAAATCACCTGAATGATTTGAAATGATCAGACAATAGGCCTATCTATTAAAAGATCGAACTCGAAGTATTAGATAGAAACCTTTCTCTACAGAAACATGGACCATAGGGTTGAAATCCTTGAGTGAATCACAACAAATCTCAGCAACAGTCTTGCCACTATAAGCATTTCCATCAGGGGTAATCAAGAAGTTTGCATTCAATGCCTCCTCATTAAGTAAACGGTCATCCATTAAAGTCACACTACCAATTCCTGCCAGTACAATGTTCTTGCAAAACTACCCACCAAATAGAAACGAAGGCCAGAAAATGTAGTAAAATACCATTAGATTAACTGATTGAAACGCATTACATCTCAACAGAAATTATAGAATTACAGCTACCTCAGCAACAGTACCCTTTATTCCAGATACCAAGACATGAGATTTGGTTAATCTGCAAGCAAAACACAAACGTCACATTAAGTCGAATCTTGCCAAGCTAAAACAGTAGTTACATGATAAGTTTTACATCAATGAATTAAGCTTCAGCATAGAGCAAACTACAATTAAACAAGTAAGCTTACATCGATCTATCAAGTCAAAATCCAAAACCATATACTCTACTAGAAACATGATCTCAACATCATTATGATTACTATCTCAACTTAAACATGAAACCAGGAGTTGCCCAGCAACATAACATACTTTATCATCTCAGAAAAACGTAAGGGAGCTCAGAAATAACAGATTCAGTAGTCTAGAAGCAGAATCCAATTTCTAACTAATATAGGTGCTAATCGAAATTCTCTTAAGAATAAACATATTAAAAAATTGGAGCCGAGAAAAACGAATTGGACGGAGCAGAAGCAACAAAAATTAAACTTTTACGATAAAAATCCGTAATTTAAGTAGTAATCCATAAAGCTTTCTCTTGATACACTATACATTAAAAATTTAGTACAGGAACCAAAAGGTGAAATCAGATTCAGTGTGGAAAAGAGTAATCAGATGAGAAAGTAACCTTCTTTGAGCATTAGCGCCCCAAACCCTAATCTGACGATCGTACAAGGCAGTTTCCTGCTCGGTGAGCTCTTCTCCGTCCATTCCCAAATTCAAGCTATCAATTCAAAAAAGCTTTGCTTCAGAAACTGGATTCGCATGTATGTTACTGAATAACTTGAAATTGAAGCTTGCGAAAATCTACTCTCGAAGGGATAATTGAGTCAACTTTGGTCGAAGTTTTCTTAGTGTGCAAATAAAACTGAGGGCTTTCTCTTTATTTTTTTCTAGTTAATATAAAAATATACTGGTAGTCAATGTTTTTAACCCGATTTGGAAAAAAGTATATGTTAGACAAAAACTAATTTTTTTGAATTCAAATGCAAACTAACTTTTTATGAGGATAATGAGATTATTATTTTTATCTTCCATAACTAAACAAAAATTTTGGAAATACATTTACAAATATACTCTCAATAAATAACAAACTTCTTTTAAAATCTAATTTAATTACATAAAATCTATTTAAAAAACATACATTACTTGAAATCTACTCTTAAAGCAGACAGACATTACGGTATTAAACAAATTTCAAGTGAAATCTCCTCTAAAATTATATTTATTTATAAAAGATTAAAATTAAAATTAAAATAATTATTGTATAATTAAACTTTTGGTTACATTAAGATAAGCGATTATAAAGTATAGAAAATAAAATTTCACAAAAATTTGGTGAAATAAAATCAACAAAGATCAAACCATACTCTCATAATCAAACTATGAGTTTAAGGTTTTAACAAGATATGTTGGTAATTATGTGAATTTGTGATTTTAGATTTTTAAAATGTAAAAATTAAGAAAAATAGTTAAAATTTGAGTATAATAGAAATGTTTAATCCGTGATATAAGTGATTATTTTGATCTTGATGTATTAATTAGAATTCATTCAATTTAAGTTTTAGGGTTTATTGATTAGAACACTTGAAGTTATTTGAACACTTAAGTTACTTGATCTTGAATTAATAGTTTTCTAAGTGATCATTGCAGCTGTGAACTACTGCGGTTGTGTGTGTGTGTTTTTAATCTAATCATTTTTGTAAGGCTGCGATTTCTGGTAGTTCGGTTTGGTTCGGGTTAATCGGGTTTCAGGTAGTTTCAGGTTTTGAAAATGGGGCTGAAACTAATCGAGAAGTGTGTATAATCGGGTCGGTTCGGGTATCGGGTAATTCGGGTCAAAAATACCCAATCCGAGCCAACCTGATTTGTACCTGTTTTAACCTGAAATGATGCAAAATGACAACCATAAAATGCATTTGATTGCTGCAACAATGATTCAAAACATGTAGCTAAAACATAAACGATTTATTGCAATCTCAAAGTGTTCATTCATATTATAAAGACAAAGTGTACCAAGCATAAATGAAGCAGAAAGACAGAGTGTTACAGTAACATAACAGACAATGTAAAATCAGAAAATAATCTGCAAATTGAGAATAAGAGATATGAAGTAGCTCAAACATCTATTTGAAGGTGTTCCAAAGTCGTAGGAGCTACACAAGGAAATAAACACTTCAAGAACTCATTGTAAAGCAAACCACAACCAATATAATAAAAAAAACAGAATCAGTGAATTACCTAATGCGTCTTGAAACTCCAATTCTTCAATCATCAGAGCCAAGTTTGCAACCTTTGTTGCATATATTGTGTTTTTTAGCCACTGCTGTAAACAAAGTAATGCTTCGATCATATGTGGTGCTAGGCAACTTATGTATGGATCCAAAATCCTTCAATTGGTACTGAATGCAGACTCCAAAGCAACACAAGACTCTCGAATGGCAAGCACGTCCTTGGCAAGCTTAGATAATATAGTAAACTTCACACTATTACGCTTCCACCATGCTAGCACATCATAATCCATTCCCAAGAGATTTTTATTACGTGGAACAATTTTCTCCATCAAGTAAATGTCTAACTCACTACTTGCTTCCTCATTTGCAGTTTCATTATCCATCTCTTGATACAAAGCATCCCTATCATACCTACCATCGTCAGACAAATCAAAAAACAGAAGACTTACTTGTTCAAAATCAGGATCAACCATATTATCACTCTTGGAACCAGCTTGAGAAGAGGTGCTAAGCTTGCTGACATACTCTTCATACATACTCTTCATTGTTGTCTTGATTGAGGATCTTAGTTGCTTACTCTCCTCAGTGTCTTTACCATATAGCTTGTCAAAGCAAATAGATGCAAACTGCATCTTATTCCTAGGGTCAAAGACACTTGCAATGATTAGCAATGGGTTCATGTTGAGAAGGCCATCCCAATACTTCTCAAACTTAACTCTCATAGCTAAGGCGTGTTCCCTTAAAACTTCATCTCTGCGAGGAGCTCAATGAAATAAGATTCTGCTCTAAAATGACTATCTCATTGTAGCATAGGGAAGATGCCACTGTCTTAGATGCTGAAAATGCCAAAGTGCAGTTGAAAAATAAACCGAGGAACTTCACTAACCTCTGAATGTCGTCCCAGTCACTGTAATCGGAGGACCTAATCTTTTTTCCCCATTTTCATATATCTCCATGAAGTAGTCATTGTAATGTTTGTCTTCTGCAAACAACTTCTCAAATGCACCTCTGAATTTGAGAGCGGATGTCAACATCAGGTACGTCGAATTCCACCTGTAATGCAGTCAAGTGAAACACTCTCTCTACTTACATTCCCTGATGACACTCGTCTTTGAACCAACCTCGGGGTCGATGATCTTACATACTTTATAGCACTCCTAATGGCAACTACACTCTCGGAAATTGAAGCTAGGCCATCTCTCACAATTAGGTTCAGAACATGAGCACAACACCGGATGTGTAGATATTCACCATCACTAACTAATGATTGAGTACTCTTCACCCGCAAAGCATCCGTCAACAACTTAATGCTTTGTCATTCGCTTTGGCATTGTCAACTGTCACTGTAAATACGCTTGCAATCCCCCAATCTTCTAGACACTCACTAAGCTGTTCCGCAATTGTTTCTCCCTTATGGTCTATGACCGATTTGAAGTTGATGATCCTTTTCTGTAACACCCAATTAACATCAACCCAATGAGCTGTCACCACCATGTAACTCCATGAAGTTGTAGGCGCTGTCCATATGTCTGTGGTGAGAGATACTCTCTTCTTATCACAACCGAACAACTTCTTCAGGTTTTCCTTCTCTTGCAAGTACATTGAGTAGATGTCTGAAGTTGCAGTCTTTCTACAATGCACTGTATACATTGGGAGGACATTGAAGCAGAATCTCCTAAAGGCCTGTGATTCCACAAATGAAAAAGGCAACTCAGCTAGTATAATCATCTCATTTACTGACCTTCTGAACAATTCCTTATCGTACTTCATGGCTGTGACTACACCACTACTATCAGGCGCCAAAATAGACTGAGATCCACTCTCTTTGTAAGTCTTGAACAACTTTCATCTTTCTAAGTGGTTCTTCATGGGAGCTGTTCCTACTTTTCTGCTGTCACATCCGATTTCCTACCCACAATAGCGAAAACTGCTGACTGCTCCATCTGTATTCTCATTCTCAATAAAATGTGCCCATACAGCTGACCTACGAACAACCCTCTTCCTAGGTCTAGGAGGAATCTCACTCGTTGATTTCTCAGTTGTTTTTTTTTTCTTATTTCCTGTTACATTAGGACCTAAAACTTCTTCATCTCTATCAATAAACTCGTCATTGTCATCCTGAACAAATGCTATATCTACAAATACAAGAGAAGGCTAAGTCTGTTTTATGCTATCATCTACAAAATCTCAGTCAATCACAATTTTCCTAACTTTCTATATATGTTTTTAACTTCTAAGTCTACTATCATCTACAAAATCTAAAATTGTATCAAATATCTCAGGCTGTTCTATTCTAAACTTGTATCAAGTGCCTATTCTAAACGACGCAACAAGAACAATGTGGCAGTAGTGAAGAAAAGCTCTTAATGAAATCAAATAAAGACAAACCTCGTTGATACTCAGCAACAGCTTTATTTCCACCAAATTTTGTTTGTCTCCCACTGTTTTGTGATCTACAAAAAATGCGGTTGATACTCAGTAGCAGCTTACAAATCATTACATTATATCATGAGAAAAAAATACTGCATGTATAGAACATGTAATGTCGGCTCACCGTTCAGTTAAGGAACAAACCGAGAAGAAATCGGATTGCCAATGGCTTCTAATGGGTCAAGATTGTCATGGAACTCAATGCCATTTGTGAGAACAAACCTGTGTGGAAATTATCTTATCCTTTACCTCACTCATTACATGGAAATTAGAAGCTCAAAGATCACAATAATATAAGGTTGAAAGATTAACATACCTAAGCAATTGCTTCACTACTGCCACATTTAACTGTTTCAAGGTGCATGAGTTTCAATCAAAGATCTCAAGTGTTCTTCTATCTGTAACACTGCTAGACCAAAAACAATAATGATTACCACAACAAAGATTTGAATACTAATGATTATCATATACTTCTCATATTAGTCAACTTGCTTGATGTATTCATGCTCTCAGTTCAATTCATGGTTAATTCTAGCTAAAGGAGAAAACATTTTCAACAACCAGAAAGCAAAAGCTAACCACATGTCAATATTGAAAGTTGAAACCATGAAGAAGGGCAAAGTTGTAAAGGAACTCACTGTGGCTCTAACTTGCATCCGACTTTATAAAAGTATGGACATCATGATCTAAGATCGACGCATGCTGTCTCGGCCTGAACTTCAAGTTTCGTTCTGCATAAAACAAATATGACCATGAAAAGGCAGCGCGAGAGAGCAGAGAAGATCAAATCCATTCAACAGACTTAGCATGCAATGAGAAAATAAGAGACGAAGAGAAGAGAAGGGAGGATTACCTGAGGAGAAGCTTGACTATAGAAGATTAGAGAGCCGATGGCGTTGGATCGTGGAAGAGGCAGCGCCGGAGAGAAGAGAAGAGACAACACCAGAGAAAAGAGAAGATCAAATCAGAAAACAGAACATGCAATGAGAAAATAGGAGACGAAAAGAAGAGAATGGATGATTACCTGAGGAGAAGCTTGACTAGAGAAGATAAGAGAGCCGATGGCGTTGGATCGTGAAAGAGGCAGCGCCGGAGAGAAGAGAAGAGGAATCGTTTCGCGAATCGCATCCAAGCGGCAGCCTCGCGAAGAGAAGAGAAGAATAGAAGAATAAATTAGGTTTAGGGGTATTTATACTTCGGTTAAGTAATAACTGATTGGGTCTACATAACCGAACCGACCCGAAACAATACCCGAATTTTAGTTAAAAGCTTACCCGTTTTACCCGATTTAAATTATACTAACCGACCCGATTCGGTACTTTCTCGGTTCGGTCCGGGTCAGAAATTTCGGGTCGGTTAGTAATCCTAGCCCTACATTTCTGCATTCTAATTTTCTTCGCCAACGTGGGAATTTATGTCAAAAGTCTTGTGTACTGTATTTAGTGATCCTCGGTTAGCTGATCATTTTGGAAGGAAGCTTCATTTGGGTTACACGCTGATCCGTGACAAATTAGCAGAGCTTCTGGTAAAAAACAATTGTTTCTCGTCTTTTTTATAATCATGTTTTAGGTTTTATCTAGAAAAGAAATTACAATCTTAGGGAATCAAACAATACTTAATGTTCATGTTGAGAAAACGTTATCTCTATGCTGCAGGTTTTTATTTGTTCGTTGGAAAGAAGAATGAGATCATTGAGATTGATGAATTCATCCGTGCAATCTTATTAGGAGTAAGTATACTACAGGCCGAGAAAGACTTCACACTAGGTGCAGACGATTATGATAAATGAAGATATTTAATTGCTAATATCATGTACCTAAAAGCACTATCAAAATTCAGTCACATTTGATCTCTCCAAATTCCAATGTATGGGAGACATGAGGCCATGGTTGCTAAGGGATATCTTCCTTTAATTGTTGTTTACAATTGTTGTAAGATGTAATGAAAAAAAAATTGTTGTAAAGATCCATGATTTTATCAATATATTATGTTGGAGTACACTTCCAAAATCTAGAATTAAGTACATATATTATTTCTAAAATTTATACACACTTAACTGGAATATATTATCATGTTAGATTTGTACATAAGCAAAAAATATATATATTAAAAAACACATAAGAAAGTACAAAATAATTATTTAAGAAATATAATCATGCTTTAAATGCATTTTTACAGAATTAGCGTTGCAGATTTCACATGAACAGTACACTTCAATAGAAAATTTTACTTTGAATAGACTTCTAGTGAAATCAAATTTAAATTAGCTAACTACCTATATTATTGCTAAATTTTACACAGACTTAAATATAACATATAACCATGTCAAATTCGCACGGAAACAAAAAAAGTATCAAACACACGTAGAAAAAATACAAAAAAAAATTAAAACATGCTTTAAAATCGTTTTTACAAAATTGAAAATGCAGACTTCAAAATGTTGATTTTTTTGGAGACTTAAAAATGAAGTCTCTAGTAAAAAAGGTTAGTTTTGCAATTGATCAAATGTTGACTTTTTAATAGACGTCATCTTGAAGTCTACGGGTATAGAGTAGAAGAGAAGTCTACGGTAATTCCAGGAAAAATACATTTTTTGCAGACTTCAAGAGAAATTTACTTGGGAAAAAATGGGTTTTTTTGTTTTTCAATTGACTAAGTTTGACTTTTATAATGAAGTGTGCACAAGAAGTCTTGAAGTCTACTCGAATATTAGAGAAGCTTTAATAGAAGTCTACTTTATTTAAATAAATATTGAACATTTTATTTCAAATAGTACACTTCAAGTGAAGTTTCAGAGACTTCTCTTGAAGTCTGACCCTGAAGTCTATTAGTCGCGTGAAGTGTGTTTTTTTTTTCGGGTCAATATTTGCTATTTTTAGTCAATTGCAAATCTAAGCCCTTAATAAAAAGTAGGCTTCTTCAATAGTAGTCTGCGGTTGAAGTCTACAAGGAAAATATTCCCGCACACATAAACAAAAGTCTGCAATAAAAGTCAAACTGTTAGTCAATTGCAAAACTAACCCAAGTTAAAGTAGACTTCACATGAAGTGTGCGAAAAATATTATTTTTGTGTTCAAAGAAAAACAAAGTCTACTCTTTAAACCCAAAAATTTGGTCAATTACAAAACTAATCTTTGAGTTGACTAGTAGACTTCTATTAAAGTCTACTTTTAACTACAAATTTCAAGAGAAGCCTGTTCTCTGCAAATTTCTGAAAAATCTTCAAGAACTTAGTTAGATTTGAGTTGTTATCATCATTACCTCTTTTGAATGTCCATAAAGTCCTCCTAAACTTTAAATTGTTACTCTTAGCTTCAATTAGCACCAAAAATGCAAGATTAGAAATCTTAATAAATATAATACAAAAATTAGTGAGTATTTTACATAGAATTAAAGAGAGAATGAGAGACTGTGAGGTTAGAGATGGTGATATAGCATAATGAGGATGAAATTGGTTGGTGATGGTGCATTTAGAGCTTCAATTTTGGTTGATAATGGTAGGTGAAGAATTGAAGAAAAATGTCATTTTGTAAATAGGTTAGATTTGTTTAGCATTTTAGATTTTTGTGTGTGTTTATGGTTTTTTATTTATTTTAAAAAGCAAGTAAATGTAAAGTCAAAAATATAAAAAGATTAAGGTTAAAATAAATAAAAAATTCAACAAAGAGATATGTTACTTTTGCAACTGATATAAGTCAATGGGTCAATTTTGCAACTCTCGCATGAAATTATTGATGTTTAGTAATAATATTAGATTATATTATTTATTTCAAAATTCTAAATCTCATTTAAATTGTAAATGACTATTAGCCTAGTAGCCGACGGTAAGTCCACTTAAGGTAGCTTATTTGCATAACCAGGATCGAGTCCCCTACCTACATTATGTAGGAATTTGGCTACTGGATCGAATAATTGTACCCCAATATAATATGTCGGTTACAAAAAATTTACGTTTAAATTAATAATTAAAAAAAAACTACTAATACCTTATATATAGTTCCGAGAATTTAGGAATTTAGTTCCAATGATATGAAATATTATGGGATAACTAAACAAAACTCAATGTTTATATTTTACCGAGAATTAAAGCTGCTTATACTAAGATTAGAGTTAACTTTTTTCGAGTCTCGGAGATATTATTTTGGAAATTTCTTGAAAATTTGGTATTTCTTTGGCGATTTTCCCTAATGATTTGTCTCCTTGTGTTCTATATACCTTATGTGCAATATTTTTTGCTTTCTCCTTTACTTGGGACTGAGTTTTCTTTTGGATTTACAACGGGAATTCAAATGATAATAATAAACTAGCAAAGCTCAAATCTTGGTAATGAATAGTTGCAAGTTTGAACGCTGGATTCATGGCAGAGTGCAAAACTGCAATGAATCTTTTATTGGGCCTTTAGTAAGGCCCATTATTATTTGCGTCCACGAGGACACGCCAGTTTATGATAAAAGAATCATGGCGTTATTACTTGTGGTGTATTAACAGGATAACTAGAGAAGGTAAAAAAAGAAAACAAGGATTTCAAAGTTAGGGTTCGAGATCGATGTCATTGCCGATCTCTACGGGTAGATCTGATCTTCCTGATCCTCCATCCTTGAAGCGGCAAAAGGTGGAGGAGACAACCTGCGATGAAGACAACGAAGGCTATGAAGACTACGACAGCGAAGGCACGATTGATTCCGATATTTACGATGAGGCATTGGCTGTCTTCAACGAAGAGACTAAGAAGAGCCAGGTTTGGTTATTTTATCTTCTATTTATTACATTAGCAGATTAAAGAATAAAAGAATTTGGGAAAAATTAATATTTAGATTGGTATTTATACAAGTGCACAAAATAATTTAATATAATAAAACCCAAATATAATACAATATAAAATATTCTTTAATTACATATCTCAATATCCCCTCAAGTTGGTGGTGAGATGTCTTGAATCCCCAAATTGGAGAGCAAGTAAGTGAATCGAGGTGTAGGTAAGACCTTTGTAAACAAATATGCAGGTTGTTCATGTGTGAAAATATGCTCGGTTTTAATGAGGTTGGAAACCACTGCATCTCTGACAAAATGACAGTCTCGTTCTATATGTTTTGTGTGCTCATGGAAGACTGGATTGGCTGCAATATGTAGGGCCAATTTGCTATCACAATACAACGTCATTGGTTGTGCATGAGTTACACCAAACGTAGAAAGTAGTTCCTTGAGCCATTTTAATTCGTACAGCACATAAGCCATTGACCGGTACTTGGCTTCTGCGGGTGATAAGGAGACTGTGTGTTGCTTCTTTGTCTTCCAAGAGATCGGGGAGTTACCGAGAAGGATCACATAGGCATTGAGTGAACGCCTGGTGAGTGGACAAGCTCCCCAATCTGCGTCACAAAAGGCAGTAAGGTGAAGATTTGAATCCGATCGTAGCAGTATCCCGTGCCTAGCGGTGCCTTTTAGGTAATTAACCATAAGAAGAGCTGCCAGCCAATGGGACTCCAACGGGTTTTACATATATTAGAAGATATGCACGATATAGGAGAGCTCATGCCGAGTGAAAGTCAAGTAAATTAGGCGACCAACAAGCCTGCGATACTTTTGAGGATCGTCCAAAGAAGTGCTAGAATTGGTGGACAAATTATGATTCAATTCTATGGGCGTAGAGGAAGGTTTGGCAGCCAGCAAACCAGCTTCGGAAACAATGTTACTTTCTTTGCGACAAGAAAAATCCATCGTCATGTCTTGCAACTTCTATACCAAAAAAATACTTCAATTTTCCTAAGTCTTTCATATGAAAACACTTATTGAGATAATTCTTAAACTTTTGTAAGATGGAATATCACTGGCAGCCACAATGAAGTCGTCAACGTAGATTAGAATATGTATAGAAATACCATCGCGAGTGTAAGAAAAATAAGAAGTATCTGCCCGACTTTGCAGAAATCCATAGGCGAGTAAAGTGGTGCTAAGCTTGGCAAACCAACATCTTGGAGACTGTTTTAAACCAAAGATTGATTTCCTGTGACCGCAGACGGTGGTAGGATCTTTGCTTTCAAAACCTGGAGGATGTGTCATGTAGAATTCCTCGTCTAAGTCTCCGTGTAGAAACACATTATGAACATCTAATTGATGGACTTCTGATATACACATATTTTAACATATTTTAGGAACCATTTTGAGTTCACTTTTCATACATATATGTTACATTTACGTCATATTCGAGTCATATGTAGTTTGTACGCGCATGTTACATTTGCATAGCATACACATTGCATTTGAGGTTATTTTCAGGAAGTTTGGACTCATATTGGCACTCAACGATAACTCACCTAGTGGGACTCAGATTGATACTCAACGGTAACTCATCCAGTGGGACTCGGATTGACACTCAATGGTAACTCACCTAGTGGGACTCGAATTGGGCACTCAACGGTAACTCACCGAGTGGGAGTCGGATTAACACTCAATGGTAACTCACTCAGTGGGACTCGGATTGGCACTCAATGGTAACTCACCCAGTGGGACGCGGATGGCATGTGGAACCACCTTTGACGGGGTTAGTCCACTTCACCTTTGACGTGCCGAGTCCACTTCACTTTTGACAGGCTGATTCCATTACACCTTTCACGTCCTATTGACTCGACTCGGCCCACGAAGTCAAACTATCTTTCTTAGTTTTTATTCGTTTTTATTTTTTAGGTTTGATGGGGGGGGGATTAGTATAAATACCCCCGTACTGTTACAAAAAGAGGGGATACTTGAACATTTTTTTCAGAACCTTTTGAGCTTTTCATTGTTGTATTTCCAGAATAAGAATTCTACTTTTCGTTTTATGATCTTTGAATTTAGTTACAGTTTGCTTTTATTCTAAGTTTACTTTTTGAATTTTATTATTATTATGTCTTCCACCTTGGTTATTATTTTAATTGTTCCACTCATGAGATATGAGTAGTTAACTTAGGGTTCCTGAGGGAATTAACTAGATCAGCGTGAACCTTAATGTTGTCGAAGTCGCTTAAGAGTAGAATAAAATGAACTCTTTTGTTTCAGTGTTGTTAATGCTTGTTCCTTTATGATCAATTGAAACATGATCTTACACGTTTAGCTCCCGATGGGTGTGTTGAACTATCTGACTTAACCGTCTCAAAAATCTACACTCTTAGCCTAAGGGATTAGTTTCCTAAGGTGTTTATTAGGCTCATTTAAAGAGTTGCTTCACGCTAGTTAAGTTGTTAAACGCTTATGATGATAAGGTCTGTTGATAGCTTTGCTAAGGCTGTTTACCACGAGAGTGGACTCAATAGTCATGAGTTTATTGCCCAAAGATCCGCTCCGTTTGAGTTTGTTATGCGATTTAGTGATTTTAAGTGAAGCGCTAATCCATGATCCCCGCCCCTTAAGAAACCCTTTTTCCCATTTATTGCTTACTCTCGACTTTTGCTCTTTATTGCACTTTTGTCACGCTATTTGCTCTTTACTGCAATTTGTTATACCGTTTAATTTCTACTTCAATTGTTTGTTGTTTACTTTTAATTTTTACTTTCGTTTCCCGTTGTTTAAATTGCTCATTTAGGTTGATAGATAACAAACCACTGAATTGATCTGGCTTGAATTAGAGTAGTCTATCACATTCTAATTGGTAGTTACACTCCTACTTGGATTGAAACCTAATTTACTACATCGACATCACTATAATATGATTTGAAAACAGTAAAAAATCTTGTTATCAAATTGCCGCCGTTACGAACTGGGTTTTTGTTAGCTACATTTAGAATTTTAAACTTTCTAAGATCATGTTCTTTTTCTTCCACGTTACTCACTCACTTCTGGTTCTGTCTCAGGTGGCTTTGCAACTCTGCTATTCAACTTGTCCTTACCACTCGAGTTGAGCTCACTTGTTGCATGCATACACGCTCCAAAGGCAGTCAGAACCTTATTAGTTTCAAAGACAATATCGACAGTCTCCCACACGAGTTCAAAAAGCAAAGAAACGGTATCCACTCTAATCTCGACAACATCATATCAATGGATCACCCAACTGGATCAAACACACAACATCTCCCCCAAGATATGCCAGCTATGTGACCTCACCAGAGGAGGCCTCGAACGATTAAGGTTGCTGATGCGCCTAGAACACACACACTACGGTATGGAATTGTACCTCCTGCCATACGTAAATTTTTTTTTAAAGATTAAAAGCGGTACAATTGCCATGATTTAGAACAACAAATTTCACGGGCTATTAGCTGAAGATCCCCTTGACCATGTAGATGAATTTGAAAGACTTTGTGACATGGTTAAAATCAATGGCGTCAGCGAGAATGCCTTGAAACTTTGGTTATTTCCGTTTTCATTGGGAGACAAAGCACGACTCTAGGAAAAACACATACCTACAGACACAATCACTTCATGAGATTAGTATAAGCGAGCTTTTCTAACAAAGTGCTTCTCCACATCATGGACTGCAAAACTCCACAATGAAATTTCCATACAAAAGAATGGCGAATCATTTTCTGAAGCATGGGAGTAGTTCAAAACGTACCAGTCTCAATGCCCTCATCAAGGCTCTACCACCGAGTCTCTACTCAGCATACTCTACCGTGGCGTTCATCCAAAGATACGTATGCTCCTCGACACAGTAAGCAATGAGAAATTTTCCAACAAGAATGTTGAAGACGGTTGGGAGCTAGTGGAGAATTTAGCTCAAGAAGATAGTCAATACAACGAAGAATACAACAGAAGTGTACGAGGTATGGTTCACTCACACCCCGTAAGCAGAAAAGAAACGCACTGAATGCAAAATTGGACAGATTGCTATCGGTACATCAGAAACCAGTCAACCAGGTGTGTCAAGAAGAACTCGAGTACGAGGAGGATGAACAGATTGAAGAATTCAGCTATGTTCAGAACCAGGGCAATGGATACAAACCTTACAATAACTACAAACAGAATCCAAACCTCTTTTACAGAAGCACCAACGTGGCTAACCCACAAGACCAAGTCTACCCACCCAAGCAACAACACAACCAACCCAAACCATACATCCCTAAGCAGCAATACCCCCAGAGCTATCAACCAAGTCAACCGGTTCCCCCAGGATACGAACCTCCAGCTCTAACTGTTCCTCAACAGACGCCAGAAGTCATGGATATTCTACAACATTTACTAAAAGGTCAGACAACAATTGCAACAGAACTCACAAAGAAATTCGCTGAAGTACACTCAAAAATTGATGCATCACATCATGACCTCACTTGTAAGTTCGAACGTTGAATGCAAGACTCATGTATCTTGAAAGTCAACAAGCACCATCCTCTATGAAGAACTCTGGACAACTACCAGGAAAGGTGATTTAAAATCCAAAAGAATACATTGCCCAATCTATTACATTGAGGAGTGGCAAAGATCTTTCACCATGTGCTGGAAATGATACATCCAATGAGGACCTCATCAATGATAAGCCTAGAAAATCAACACCAGAAAGTCAACTCGACCCTCCAACTCGAGTTAACCCTAGTCAAGTGCATCAAATTTCTCCACTGTTAGCAGAGAAAGTCTCTCCAAAAATTCAACTCGACAACGACACTCGAATGCCACTGTGTGCTGCACAAAAACAGTCAACTCCACTGGAAACGGTGAAATAGTTTGTTCCTCCGGCTTATAAATCACAATTGTCTTTTCCACAGAAGTGCAAAAAGGAGGTTGCTGAGAAGTACATAGCGTTTTTTGTCAAGGAAATTCAAGGCATTGAGGTCAAGGTCCCCATATTGGACGCTTTTATGTTGATGCCTCCTTACCAGAAGTTCCTTAAAGATGCGATTAAGAAGAGAACTAAGGAAGTAGAGAGTATAGGAGTAGATACACATGAGTATTGTGCCATCACACAAAGGAGGGTAGTGCAAGAGAAGTTAGAGGATCCTGGGACATTCACTTTACTATGCACATTGGGTCACTTAACCTTCGACAAATATCTATGTGATCTTGGAGCTTCAATCAGCCTAATGCCACTATCTCTTGCTAAGAGGTTAAGTTTCAACAACTACAAGCCTTGTAAGCTCTCTTTGATCCTAGCTGATAGGTCTACTCGATTGCCATATGGTTTGCTGGAGGATTGACAACGTGGAAGTTCCCACAGACTTTGTGGTAATGGATATGGATGAAGAACCTCAAGATCCACTACTCCTTGGAAGACCCTTTTTAGCGTCAGCTGGTGCAATGATTGATGTGCGAAGTGGAACAATCGAGCTTAACCTTGGGAAAGACCTCAAAATGAAATTTGATATTAATGAGAGAAAACGGGAGCCAACTATTGAAGGACAAAGCTTCTCAATTAAGGGATTCGACTATATGGACGTCAAACCTCTTAAGCTCCCTCATGTTGTATTGGTTAAGTGTGGCAAAACTGGAGACTATTGGAGGAGACCCCCATGTATGAGGAGGTTGCTGACGGGAGAAGCCTTGAATCTCTATTTACTTGCAATGAAACTACACAATCACCCCCTAAGGAGATATGAAAGATCCCCTAATTGGACCTTGGACCTCATATAATTCTGCAACCCAATGGATTTGTAGATGGAGTAATTGAATACATGGTGAAGAGCAACAAGTGTCCTAAACCATTTTCTAAAGTCAAGCAGCTTCTCTTCCCAACAAAATCCAAATCAGTTTGGTCAGGACCATTTAACGTCAAAAAGGTTATGCCTTGTGGAGAAATCACTTTGGTTAGCAATAAAAGAGATGATCTTCCAATGAATGGGTAGAAATTCAAGTTGTACATGGTTAATGGAACCAGCTCGTGGGGGACTTCAACTCCTCTCTCTAAATCGCCCCAAGTCTAGTGGGGTGAGACGTCCAGCTTAGTGACTATAAACAAGCGCACTTGGGAGGCAATCCCATGATATCATTTGTAAATGTTTTAGATTGTGTTTTTACCAATTTCCTCTTTTTGTTGGTTTTTGATTTTAACTTCCATGAAGCTAGTAAACTCGACATGATCACCAAGTTAAAGAGAAGATGCGAAAAAAAGAAAAGAAAAAGAAGACCACTCCACTCGAGTCTGCTCCTCACGCCGTGACACCACTCGAGTCTGCCCCTCACACCCGTGAAACCACTCGAGTCCGTTCCTCACACTGTGACACCACTCGAGTCCGCTCCTCACGCCGTGACACCACTCGAGTCCACCCCTCACACCGTGACGCCATTCAAGTTCGCTCCTCACACCGTGATCCCACTCGAGTTCCTGCACTGCCAACACCTCTCTCGGCCACTCCTCACGCCACTCGAGTACTCACCCAAGTCACTTGCATGCCACAACACCAACCTAGATGATGATCCCGCTAGATGGAAACTCTCCTGGTAAGGTAAATGACTCAAAATCTCATTGTATATGCATTTACATTAACTAGTCTAGGATTATCTTTCCGTCTTTGATTACACTTGGGACTGTTTTGTTTAAGTTTGAGGGAGAGTCTTAATTGTTATTGACATAAATTCTGTGTTTCTTAGTTTTAATCATGCATCTCACTATAGAAAATTCATAAAAATTTGAAAATTTCTGAAAATGCATCTTTCAAAAACAGAGTGTTCATGTAGTTGCATTACATTCATATATGATTGAGTCAAGAGTTTTGAGAATCATCTTGTTAATTATATACATTCTTTCTAGGTTGATTGGCTAGTAACCATAGTAAACTCTTGGACCTGCGGCTTTTCCCTTTCGAAACCTAATTGGTAGATCATTCGCCTTTGAAACCTGTGCTTATGCTGTGTCTCGCAAGGACCTGATTTGTTTCCTATTAAATTGAATTGAATTTTGCCAAATTAGGGGCTTGAGATGCATTGAATTTGATCCTTCCTTGCGCTTAGCATGTCAACTAGAAACAATAGAACGGAAAATTACTCAGCTCACATAATGAGGTCTAAGGTGAACGGAGACTGTGCGTAAACCTGTACTTTATTGTGTTCATTGATAAAACCAATATGATATTGACTAAGGTGAACGTGGACTGTGCGTAAACCCATACTTCTTCGTGTTCATTGAGAAACCTAAGATATTGATGCCTAAGGTGAATCAGAGATGTGCGTAAACCCGGACTTCCTTGCATTCATTGATAAAGCTGAAGCAAAAATCATGAGATTGAACAAAAACTAAATCTAAACAAGAAATGATAAATGGGCTGAAACAATTAAGTCTTGCTAAGCTCTTGGAAGTTGTATCAATATAACTATGATCAATAACCCCTCTTGAGGCCTGCACCTTTGGAAATAGGAATCAAATTTGTGTTGAGTAAAGCTAAGTACTAGGGATATTTGGTTAGGATGCTAAGACTTGACAAGAGTATATTGTGTTTTTACAATGAAATAGGGGTTCACTTGTGGATTACTGTTTTTTTGGCCTGGTAGGTTGTTTGTTTGAAGTGAGATGTTCCCTTTG